>JAJONR010002469.1:0-66562 GCA_029582245.1 Solanum etuberosum | reverse complement strand
CGTTTCATGATGCAGATACAGGTATTCAGGGTCATCAACAGGAGCTTCGTTGATACCACATGAAGTTCGAGTTAGCTATGGTGAGCCTCCTTGCTTCCGTAGGGTTCCACTTTTACTTTCAGTTATATCAGTTGTTAGGATGTCGTGGGTCTTGTCCCGACTTCCATCTTTGTCAGTTAGAGACTTCATAGATAGACGGTAGAGTTCAGAAGTCTGTTCATTTATTTTGTTAAATGTTTTAAAGACTTAAGTTACCTATTTTATGGTTAGTTGAATATATTATTTTTATTCAGAGTTTTCATTTAAGTTAAAGCTTTGTAATTGAGTTTTATGAATTTTTATTCAGTTTTTAAGCTTTTAAGCTTTTGTATACTTGAGTTAGTCTTCCGCTTGTAGTCAGCCAGGATGAGGGTTCGCTTGGGGACCAGCAATGGTTCTCGAGTGCCGGCCACGTCCAGGGTGTAGGCTCGGAGCGTGACGCATATAATTGAAAATTAGATTTTTTAACTTGTCTGATATATACATACTAATATAAAGATTAAAGTCTATCTAGCCAACTGCAGATTTGAGACAGCAATACAGTGAAACAATAGTTTCGATATTTTGTCAAGAATGCATTTTGTGGTAGTTTACTCCCCCAGGTGATGTTGATTAGTAAAGTTGTTGTGTCTTTATGCTATTAAGCTTTAATTTGGGTTACACTTGAATGTGTAATTGCATGAATTACTATAGATAATTTTTGTTATATATGAGATGATATATTGTAGATGAACTTGTATTTTAGAGGTTTAATTCAAACTTTGAAGTTCTTTGTCTAATGTGATGTTGCATCGCATGAAGCACGTTGATCTTAATGGCTTGTCATGTTACATTTGATATTATATATACACATTTTAACTAATTATTTCTGTTAAATTCGAATATGAAAGGACTATGAAGTTTAATTCAAACAAAAGGTAACCTTTCCCTTTCAAAGTTCATATAACTCATCACACATTTAT
Source organism: Solanum etuberosum (assembly GCA_029582245.1). Classification (NCBI taxonomy): domain Eukaryota; kingdom Viridiplantae; phylum Streptophyta; class Magnoliopsida; order Solanales; family Solanaceae; genus Solanum; species Solanum etuberosum. The sequence goes on along the minus strand of JAJONR010002469.1, from coordinate 65,561 downwards.
TCTGATATTATTTTAATAAACTATTACTTAGCCTGGGATACACGTTGCAACGCACGTGTTCGAAAACTAGTTATTATTATAAGTGGGAAGCTCCAAAGTGTAAAATTAGATTACCATTTTACCCCTACATTAAATTAAATATATAATTAATTAAATCTAAATTATATCAAAAATACAAAACTTATACAAAGAACCAAAAAAAAAGAAGATAAAGTAAAATGGGAACAACAAATACGTGGAAACAACACAAACATTAGCAACCTTTGAATTGTCCTTTATTTAATAACTTTTGATAATGCATGCATTTTAGAAGTGTAACAACAACTTTTGAAATGTCCAAAAATTAATGTTATTCAAGTGACTTAGTAATATATTAAATATTATTGAATGTGAGCCCATGGGAAAATTACTAACACAAATATGAGTTCGTAGTTGATTTTCAATGCAAGACCTCAATGCATTATATTCATATACTAACATAAAGGAGTGATTTTGTTTGTAGATTTTTACCAGTAAGAATTTTGGTTGATTCAACTATCTCTAATCTCTTATTTCTTTCTTAATTATTGTTATTTTTGTATTGAGAAATATACTAATTGTCATAATTACGGTAGATTCTTCAGATTTAAAATTATATGAAAGTTTTTGTCAAATCTTCATCTTTATGAATTCTCTGATAATTATTTCAGTAATGGTTTATTATCTTTGTACCTTCTTCTTTTGTGCTTATTTTTATTTCTTATTTTTTTATCTTTGATTTAGATATACATATTTTAGAATACTAATTCAAATTTATATTAGTAAGTATTTTGAAGATAAACTGAATTTCACGTAGTATTTCAACAATTAGGCCAATAAAAGGTAAGTCTTTGACATTTATTTACATTAGGTCTTTTGTATTGTTAACAATTTTTTTTTTTCTAATCATTCTCCCTTTTGAAAAATAAAAATGAACAACTAAAAAGTTAAACTTTGCAGGATACACAAGAGAGCAATTTAATTGTATAATGTCTAGGCACTTTCTCAAATAGTAAGTTATTCATCTTGATTAGTGATTTCAAAAAACTTTATGCAATTTGTTATTTGGTCTATCTTAAACTCATTTTTTGTTACTATACGATTTTAACATATAAATTGGAAATTACTTGAAATATTAGCCTATTTTGTGCCTAATGAATGATAATTTTCACACACGTTTAATTATATGTTATATTTGATTATTTGATTATACTTATACATTATAATAATATTCTTTTTCCAAACCTACATATGAAAGGACTTATAATTTTGAATCAGATAAAAAGATCATATACGTGAAAATGATGATTTCAATATAAAATTTAATATCAGTATTTACTAATTATCAATATCACAAATGATTCTTCCTCCGTCCAAATTTATATGACACTTTTTGTTTGTAGAAATTCGAACTAAGAAAATTGGGACAATGAAAATACTATTACTTAATTTGCAACTTTACACCATTACTGACATTAATGATATACCAGTCATACTAAAGAAGACATAATGTTGATGGAACCTTAAAAGGATGGAGGCTACAATTTCTTAAAGATACATCGCAAAGAACTTCTAGACGTAAAGTATTTATAGCTAGCATACATTACTTCACATATAAATTATATGTCGTTGAAATATAAAATAATGAATCCAACGGTAAAGTTGAATATCATTATAGTTTTAGCACTAAATTTAATTGTTCAAATAACATCTCAACAATTAAGTTGGTTGAATAAGCTCTCCATTCATCCGTTTAATCTTGCATTTCCCCCTTCAAATCTACCTTAAGTAATTTGTATTATTTAAAAATATTTATACAATAACATGGGGTTCACGTGCAATGCATGTGTCCAGAAACTAGTATTATTAAAAGTGAGAAGATTCTAAGTCAAAAGTTGAATTATTAAAATGTTCTTTAAAAGTTGATTAATCATTTTATTCTTTTATTAATTTTTTTTTCTCTATTAAAATGAGTAATTATAACTAAACTTAATTGGAAAGACCTTTCATCTCTCTATGTATAATATATACACACTTTATTCAATGTTTAAATGATACACATTAAAATTTTCTTCAATACCCAAGAGTTATAAAATTTGAGACGTCATATGTAATGATTTAACTAGCATACACCAAATTTATATTACTAATTGTACAAAAATATAACTAAATTATTAATAATAAATAATGATCCAATGAACTCTGTCATTATTTTTCGTTATGTACTCTATTTGGAATCACATACAATTAATGTTTGGTTGATCAAGTCCATCGAATTAAATGTTGAAAGCACATGGGAAAGAATATTGTTTTTATAAGTTTGGATGAGCATGAATAAGAATAATGGTCCTTTGAGATACCACTTTAATAGGATTTGCACTAATCCTTTTTTTCTAATTTATTTATTTGTTTATTTATTATTTTTCTTGATTATTTGTTTTATATAGGGATAAAACATAACTATCCCCCTAGACTCGACACACCTTAATTTAACTAGGGTCCTATAACCCCCTAAACTAATTTAAAATGAAATAAATACACCATAAATGCAGACGTATAGAGAGTGTGCACACTCTCTTGAAGGCAAGTAGTGAGTGAACAAATTGGATACATGTCATTTTTTAATTGGTAACTTTATAATTAGTTAGTATACATAATTATTGATATTAAAACATATATATATTTAATTATTTTCATTTCTTTCTTTGTAAAATATTTATTTTATTTTCTTTCTTACATTAAACTCCTTTTTTTCTTTCATTAATTTCTTATATTTTCACTTTTAATTATTTTAAAAAACTTATGTGTATTATTTTTTTAAAATAATTAAAAAGTGTCCTTTAATTTAGCGTTTTAATTTTTTTTTATGTTTTATTTGATTTTCTTCACTTATTTTAATATCCATTCGAAATTAAATTATCTTAGATATAAGACATTTGAAATTAAATTTGAAATCAATCAAAAGGAAAGACAAAGAAAATAAAAAGAGTAAATAAAATCAATAGAAAAATGTAATGATCCATAAAGTCATTTTGAGAACTAATCCTCTCTCTTTCATAAAAGACCCTTTCCGTAAATTTTAAATGAAAATTTTTAATTACTCGTTCAACTACGGAGATTTGATTAGTGGATAATTTTAAGGATAAATTACCTAACTACACATCATTTATTATCATATTTTCTTATTTTCCCTACCATTTCAAAATATATCAAAAATTCCTTCTTTTGCTCTCATCATCCCCTTTTCCGGATACATTAATTTGAAATCTAATAGCCATGATTTCCCTTCCTTTTTTCACGCCACAAATCTCTCCACAGTTACCTTTATTAATCCATTTTTGAATCTCAAATCTTTTCTCTTTCCAATTAATGATTTCAAGTTATTCAAGAGGTAGATTTCTTTTCATCACTTCAATTTTTGATTTCTTTTAAATTTTGTTTTTTTTTTTTTTTAGTTTTCATCTTAAAAAATTATTGAATTTGTTACTCCTGGTCTCTTTACTGAAACATCAATGTACTCGATAACTTGATTGTTGATTCATTCATGTATATACTTGATAACTTAGTTGCTGATTCATTCATGTTGTATTAGTACAATTTGTCGACAAGTTTGATTAAAAAATTGAGCATTTTTTGGAATAATGGGAAGAATTTTTTAAAATATTACAGTACTTATCAATCTACTAAATATTTTAGAAATAGTAATGTATCATGAGTAAGATATCCATCTCGAGATCATAAATTAAAAAATCGACTAGACAACACAATACATGTAATTCCATATCTTTCATTATCAGATCTCTTTACCCTAAAGTTAAAGTTATATATAGTAATGTATCATGCACAATTTTATGGGCATGATACATAAATACATAAAAGCTGATAATCTTATTGTATCAAATAAATTATTATCAACTACAAAATGATACATTTATAGATACACTTTATTTCAGCTTACGTACACCCTTCTTTCACAACCTTACTGTATTAGATACATTATTATCAACTACAAAATGATACATTATATAAAAAATGTATCTTATCAACTTGAAATCTTCCACAATTGCATATTTATATTTCAAGTCAAACAATGTATCTTCTTCCAGAATCATAGACTGAATAAAGATACTTAGATGATGCAACAACCTGTTAACATTAAAGAAATTAGTGATACATTCCATAAAACAGTTATTTCTATGTATCAATCACAAACAATCAGACAACTAACTTATACTTAATATCAGGTACAAAATATAAATATAATCTGATAGATACCCTCATTCTTAAACATTTTGATGCTTTTACAACAAATTACATGTATAATGTATCATCTATGAAGTATAGTATTTCACAAACACAAAAAGATACAAAAATAGTAATGTATCATGCTAAATATTTGATCATGATACAATAATTTAAATTAATACTACATGTATCACACAGTAATGTGTCAAACTCTAAGCAAACACTTTACGTGTAAAATTTACTTATTTAATGTATCTAATTAATAGGAATATAGTACTTATCAATTTATACAAGATACATAAATACTAATGTATTACGATTGATATAGTCATCTCGAAAACACAAATCAAAAATTGAATTAACAACACAATATATGTAATTTCATACCTCTGTTTGTCAGATCTATTTTATTATGAAATTAAAACTTTGATCTATTTTATACATCAGATCTTTTTTTGTTGAAGAAAACCCCTAATGGCAAAGGAGTGTAGATCAAACTCCCGCGGCTTGAAAACACAAATATAGCAGCGGATACTGAACCAACATGAAGACATGTGCAACAGAAAGTTCAATTAGATAGAGAACCCCTTGAGTGGAGCAAATTTGGTCAATATCTCAACTTCCTTCTCTTCTGATTTCTATTTCTTGAGTTTTCATTCTGAGCTTTCGGAGTTAGTCACTTGAATTTCGTCTACCATCTTTGGAAGATGGCACATCACCATTCTTTGTTTTGATTTCGCTTCAACTATCTTCTTGTTGGTTCTGTTGGCAACCTTGGCTAATGCAGATCGGCGTGATTGCAAGAGAATTGAGAGAAGAAAATTTGAATTTTGATTTGATTGAATCTGTTAAGATTTGGGAGAGATTGAAATCAACTAGATTAGCGTGATTTGGAGAACTTACAATCAATTTTATATTTTCTTTGCTTTAAAAGTGTAACTGATTTTGTTTTAATATATCAGATTTAATGTATCCGATTTCTTTGCTATGTATCCGGATAACACTGATTTTGAGGAATTTTTGTAAATTGAAAAAGAGTAGGGATAAAATGTAATTTAAGTCCTTATACTATGAGATTTATGTAAGTTATACCAATTTTAATTAATTAATTTAGTTGATGGTTAATGGGCCAAGTCCATAATTCATCTAATACCTAAGTAACTTGGCCCATGTATAAAGATAATTATGGGTTGATAATTCTAAACCAACTACGGCTTCCACCTGCATGACCAAGAGAAATCAGTACATACAAGGAAAGCACTAGCTTCTGAGGTAAACACACAGCTTTAGCCATACTTTAATTCTTGTACACACATATATTGATTTAAGAAGGAAATTTAATACTAAAGTGCATATTGAATGAAAGTGCAACTGCTATTCATTAAGTTGTATTATAAATTGGACTTAGGTCATATGATCGAGATTAATGAGGAGCAATCATTAGGTAATAATAGTTAAAATATATGATGAATTATTAATTAATAAATAGGTTAGCTACTGCCTATTTTTCATTCTTATCCGTAGTTTAAATTCCAATTCTATTTTATTTTTAACTTGAAGTTATGTTGGAATTTTCTATATGGTATCAATTATGATTTTAAGCTTTGATATGTTGGTAGATGTATTTAATTATTAGGGCTGTATTGTAAGGAGAAATTAAGACTTAACCTTAGGCTTGAAAATTTAAGAAATATAAGACTTGACATATTAGTTGGGATCAAGACTTATGAACTTGACTATAAATTTGGGTGAGGTTTTAGGTCTAGGCTATACATATAGTAATATGGATGTTATTAGTTTCAAAATCTTATTGTGTTCATATATTTGAATAGATTGCATTGATTTGGAAGTCCTACGAAAGGAGAAGATTCAAGTCCTGGAGTGATTGTTCGATTATTTGAGGCAAGTGGATTTCTCAACCCTTGTTAAGTGTATAGAATCGTGTAATTCCTTGCGGTATGAGTTGGGGAGTAATGAGACTTGGTGATGGGTCGACTTTTCCATATTGAATAATTCTAATGATGAAAAAGGGGTAATAAAAGACAATGTGATTAATTATTGGTGTGTGATGTGTTGAGAATGGTTTGAAAGACTTATTGATTCATTGTTGATGTTGTATCACGATTGTGTTGTTGTGAATTGTGCATTGTTATGGATACGGTCATATCCTCATTATTTGTGTCAACATGTCATTTGCATGGGTTTTTAGACATGGTTGTGACAAGTGTTATGTGAATTGAGCAAGAATAAGAAATTAAAGAGCATGTATCATTTCGAGGAACGTGTCGTGCGCCGCGATAGATAATATGATTCGAGGGACGTGTCACACGCCGCGGTAGATTCTATTATCGAGGGACGTGTTGCACGCTGCGATAAATTGTCCATATATGTAAAGGTAAATTATTTAGTGTGGGAATGATTTTGGATATCAATTAAGGTCACTAGAAACTCCTAGCACAAAGTAGAGTTTAAAGTTTCCTTATTGATTAAGTTTTGATGTAAGATTCTACTTAGGTAAACTTCAAACGACCATATCTCTTAAAATATAAAAAGTTATGTCGCCCATAACCTATCAAATTAAAGGTATTTGAATCTTCTTTCCAACTCCACCAATTCCGCAACAATCCGAGGTTTGAGTAAAACGTTATGACCATTTTAGTAACCTAATACAGTGCAATGACGAATTAGCCGACGGAAAAACATTAAAAAGGGTCCTTTTTGTCTTTTTACCTCTAAGAAAATCCTAAATGAATTTATTGACTAATTAAAGGCTCAAAACAATCACATTTTCATCTCTTAATCCCCCATTCTCCTCTCTCTCAAACCCTAAGGCAAAACCCTAAGGAAAAATCAAAGTAGAAGACTCCATTCAAGATTCTTTCAATCTTTTTCAAGATTCTTTTCAAGGTAAGTCTTTCTTCAAGAATTCCATTCTTTCCAACACAAATTCCTCCATACAATTATGAATCACTAATGAAAATTATAATTCTTGGACATAGAGTTTCAAGAAACTAATTCAAGAAATCATCAAGAAAGGTTTTCTTGATTTTTCTCCTTCAAGCTAGGGTTTTAAGGCTTCTAATCAAGTTCTTCTTCAAGATACCTCAAGAATCTTGTTCTTTCAGGTATGTAAGGCTATCATAGTATTGGACTAGTTCGTCCTCACACCCTACATCTACTTTCAAATCAGTAAAAGAGTAATCTAGGATTCTATCCCTAGATTTGAGTATTCTTGAGATAAGTTGATTTTGAGTTCTTGAGTTCTCTTTATTTTTGAAATTATATTCCTAATTATTGAATCGATATATGTTATGCATTAAGATTTTTGAGTTGATTCGTTCATGTCTATATTTCAGCATGAACCCTATGAATTGAGTATTTTATTAGATGAGCAGTATCGTTGAGTTCTGAGTTTCCATATTGCTATTAAGATCCCTGAGTTGAGTCGTTCATGTCCATAATTCCACATGAACCCTATGATTTGAGTTATAAATTTTGAAAAGATTTTTAATGCCAACACTTGAGTTCTTAAACTGAGTTTTGAGAAAGTAAAGATGAGTTTTTAGAAAATAGTTTCTAAAACATGATTAGTATGACAATCGAGTATGCCATCAATGTATGAGCAGTATGGTATCTAGATATACCATCAATGTTTATGCAGTATGACTTCTCGAGTCATCAATGATCATATTAAAATATGATTTTGATATGTTTGTGAGAAAGAATTTTCAAGTATGAATTGAGTAAGAGTATAAGGGGACTATGTATTCCCAGAGGTATCAATTTTTACATTGATAAAAGAGAAACTGAGATTTCTAAATGAGTTATGAGTTCAAATAATATTTCAAGAGCAGTTACCTCTTTTAAGAGGGTAGTTTGAGCAATTATCTAAAACCAGAGGAAGAGTTATGTTTTTAAACATATGAGCATGAGTATATATTATTGGGAGTAGTATTGAGCATCGATATGGGACGAGTTCAGACAACTCAAAGTCATCATAAACCATGTATGCCAACATGGGTAAAGGGTCATACTTTTTAGATGATTCCTTATTGCTTTTTAAGCATAGCTTAGTGGATCCACTTAGTTGAGGTTTTCTATACCCCGGCAGCGTAGGAGAGACGTTGTATCATCACGTAGCTCATAGTGATGGTTTTCGATTAGAAAATCTCTGAAATAGAGTTAAAGTGTATTTTTATATATCACTTATTATGTTGAGTTCAGAGATGAGAAAGTATTTTGTAAAGCTCTAAATGATTTAACTCCTTTATTTCTTTACATTCAGCTTGAGTACATTGTTATCTATTCTAGTCCTTTCTTTCGGTTATTTGTTATTCAGCTATATTACATACTCGTACATTCAATGTACTGATGTCATTCGACTTGCATCTTTTAATGATTCAGATACAGGTTATTAGGATCCTCAACAAGAGTCTGTTGAGATCACTTCATCCGCTCGTTTGCTTATTCAGTGAGACCTCCTCGCTTTCGGAGTTACTGCAGTTTTATGAGTTGTTAGTAGTAGTTCTTTTGAGGAGTCGTGGGTCTTGCCCCGACACTCATCTTTGTATAGTAGAGGCTTCATAGATAAACAGTTTTGGAGAGTCTTTCAATTTTTTGGTGTTTTATTTAAAACTTATATTTCATACTCAGTATATTCAGTGAAGTTTTGATATTCAGTAAACTGTTTTTAAACGTTTCTTTCAATTTAATGCTTATGTATGCTTGAGTTAGTCTTCCGCTTGTAGTCAGCCAGGATGAGGGTTCGCTTGGGGGCCTGCAATGGTTCTCGAGTGCCGGCCACATCCAGGGTGTAGGCTCGGGTTGTGACACTACTCCTTCAACTCCCTACGGAGGGTTCCGTAATAGTTTCGCAAAGATATTATCCAAAATCCATATCACCAAAATATTCATGGGCAAACACATACAGAAATTTGATAAATCGCGTAATTCTTTTAAATTGGTCCCAAAATTCCCAAAATGCACTCTAAAAATGGTGAGACTGTATGTATTGTTCCCCCAACTCCCTACGGAGGGTTCCGTAAGGGTTTCACAAAGAAATTGTTCGGAAGCCATAACACTAAAATATTCATGGGCTAACACACAAAAAACTGAGAAAATCATCTAATTCTTGTAAATTGGCCCCTAAATACCCAAAATGGACTATAAAAAGGTGAGACTGTATGTACTTCTCCCCCAACTCCTTATGTCAGGTTCTGTAAATATTTTGAAAATAAATCATCCGACCCCACTATATCAACAAAAGATTCTCTTCTCTTTTTTTTAAAAAAGGAAGTATGTTTTGCAATATTTTTTTCTTCTATTCTAAAGTTTAGAATCTCTAAATTCCTAATCCTGGCTCTGCCTCTACGAACAACTATATGAGACCATTATGATCCTGCACTTCTTGCTTACATGTTAGACTAGTGCTCTTGATTTAAAAGCACTCAAATAGGTATTAAATCTTTAACTAGAAAGATTCATTTTATAAGATATACTAGTCATTGAACTTTAGATTATGACCTTCTAAGAGTGAAATATAGAGGCATAGAGAAAATAAATAGAATCAATTAGTTCTTGGACCACATATTTACACACTTTACTTCAATGAAAAATAACATTTTTTTCTCAAGGTTCGATCATTTAAAAGAGGATTCTTTTATTCATACATGCTCTGTATCATCCCGCCTTAGAAAGATCTAAAGTTAGAAAGTGCTAAATTGGAAATAGCTAAATCTGAAATTTTACAAGTTATGCTTAAGATGTGAGTTTTGGGTCAACAACAAATGACCATAACTTTCAGTACATGATGAGTTAGGTGGCCTATAAAATATCAAATGAAAGGTCTTGGAATCTTCTTTCCAACGCCACTGAGTTTGCTGGAATTCGAGCTCGTATGAGGGAGATATGCCTATTTAAAATTTACCTGTCCAGTTAAGGAAAGTTACCCGAAAATATGAGGGGTATTTTGGTTTTTTCCTTATCCAATCAGATTAAAATGAATTTAGTATTATTTTTGGGATCAAATCTGATTTGGGTCAGTTTTCATAAATCCAAATACGCTTAAGGTTTTGAGAGGAGTTCAAGAAGAGGAGAAAAGAGAAAAGTCAAGGCGTTCATCAAGTTTTGTTGCAAATCGAAGGTTGTTTCGCCAAGGGTTTAATCCCTAAGAGGTATGTGAGTTCTCATAGTGTTGGGTTCGTTCACCCACACGCCAATCATGTTATTTTCAGTGTAATTTCGTTCTTGAAGTTGAAGGATTTGAGTTCTTGATGAGTTTTCTTGAAGTTTCATTCGTAATCTTGATTGTTGAGGTTTTGATGAGTTCTTGATATAATCGTATGGAGTTTAAGAGTTGCTTTTGAGTAGATTCTTGTGTACTTTTATTGGGTATTCGAATCTAAGTGATTGGGGGAAGAAACTATTCGATTCTAGGTGAGTTAGAGTCAGAAAACGAGAAGAAAATTCATCCGGAAAGAATCTGGGCAGAGGCTGGCGTGCACCAGATGAGTGTGTCTATAGTTAGGGGCCTGGCGCCCAATTCTTTCCCCATTGGCTTTTTCCTAACGGCGGAATCAGGTCGTTACAATAGATACCAATTTACCCATCACTCGTCCCCGAGTGATCAACTAGGAAAGACTGGCTAAAGTAAGGGTAGAGTAGTACCTGAATCGTTGAATAACTGGGGATACTTGTCTCGCATGTCCTTCTTGGTCTCCCAAGTGGCTTCCTCAACCGGAGGATGCTTCCATTGAACTTTCACGGACTTAATCTCCTTGGTCCTCAGCTTCCAGACATCACGATCAAGAATTGCAATCGGTTCTTCCTCATACTGAAGGTCCTTGTCTAACACAACTGAGTCCCATTTTATGATGTAATCCCCGTCCCGATGATACCTCTTCAACATGGATACATGAAATACCGGATGAACTTTCGATAAGTTAGGAGGTAAAGCCAACCTATACACCACTGGCCCTACACGGTCAAGAACTTCAAAGGGTCCAATATATCGAGGACTAAGCCTGCCCTTCTTGCCGAATCTCATCACCCCTTTCATGGGTGACACCTTAAGAAGAACTTTCTCACCAATAAGAAATTCCATGTCTCTTACCTTATGGTCTGCATATTTTTTCTGTCGACTTTGGGCTTCTAGGAGCTTAGCTTGGATGTTTCTTACCTTATCCTGAGCATCCTTCACCAAGTCAACCCCCAAAGGTTTCACATCTCCAGCCTCAAACCATCTTATGGGTGATCTAAATCCTCTCCCATAAAGTGCCTCAAATGGTGCCATCTCAATGTTGGAGTGGTAACTATTATTATAGGAGAACTCACACAAAGGTAGGAACTTATCCCAATGTCCTCCAAATTCAATCACACATGCCCTCAACATGTCCTCTAATACTTGAATAGTCCTCTCTGACTGTCCGTCCATTTGCGGATGGAAGGATGTGCTAAAAGTGAGTTGCGTACCCATCTCCTCATGTAATTTTCCCCAAAACTTGGAGGTGAACTGCGTACCACGGTCCGAAATGATAGAAAGGGGCACTCCGTGCAGCCTTACTATCTCTTTCACACACACCTTAGCCAATTGCTGCGCATTATAGTCTACTCTGATTGGAATGAAGTGGGCTGACTTAGTCAATCTTTCAACTACGACCCAAATAGAATCAAACTTCCCCAAGGTCTTGGGGAGACCAACCACAAAATCCATAGTTATCCTTTCCTACTTCCATTCCGGAATTGGCATTCTCTGAAGCAAACATGCCGGCCTTTGATGCTCATATTTTACTTGTTGGCAATTTTGACACTTAGCCACAAACTCTGCTATGTCTTTCTTCATGCGAGGCCACCAATAAAGTCGTTCCAAGTCTCGGTACATCTTGGTCACACCCGAATGAATGGAATACCGTGAACCATGGGATTCTGTCAATAAATTCTGAATCAAGTCACCCACTCTAGGAACACAAATCCTTCCTTTAAAACTGAGCACACCCCCCGTATCAAGAACCGTATATTGTGTCTTATCAATCACTATCTTCTTTCTAAGCTCATTCAAATTCTCATCCTCAAACTGTTTAGCCTTGATCTCCTCAATGAATGTGCCCCTAACCTCAATGCTAGCAAACACCCCACCTTTTTCTGAGATGCCCAACTGCATGAACTTAGACTCCAAATGTTTAATTTCTTTAGCCAAAGGTCGCTTGGTCACACCCAAGCAAGCTAGACTACCCATACTCACCTCCTTCCGGCTTAATTCGTCTGCCACCACGTTAGCCTTACCCGAATGATACTGGATGGTCACATCCTAATCCTTGAATAACTCCATCCACCTTCGCTGTATCAGATTTAGATCCTTTTGAGTGAATACGTGTTGCAGGCTACAGTGGTCAGTAAATACCTCACACTTAACACCATAAAGATAATGCCGCCAGATCTTGAGCGCAAACACTACCGCTGCCAACTCCAAATCATGTGTCGGGTAATTCCACTCATGCACTTTCAACTGCCGCGATGCATAAGCTATGATATTTTTATCCTGCATCAACACAACACCCAAACCCGAATGTGAAGCATCACAATAAACAATGAAATCCTTACTTTCAACCGGTAGTGCTAGAATAGGTGCAGTGGTTAGAAGAGTCTTGAGCTTTTGAAAGCTCTCCTCACATTTTTCAGTCCATTCAAAAGGTACCTCATTTTTGGTCAACCTTGTCAAATGTGTGGCAATACATGTGAAGTTTTTCACAAACCGTCGATAGTAACTAGCGAGCCCCACAAAACTCCTAATTTCAGTCACAGAACTAGGTCGGACCCAATTCCTGACTCCTTCAATCTTTTGGGGATTTACCATTACCCCTTCCCTTGAAACTACATGCCCCAAAAAGGCAACCGAAGTCAACCAAAATTCACACTTAGAAAATTTCGCATACAACTTTTGTTTCCCAAGAACACCCAAAACAATTCGAAGATGGTCGGCATGCTCTTCCTCACTTTTCGAATAAACCAAAATGTCATCAATAAATACTATAAAAAACGAATCAATTAATGGTTTGAACACCCCATTCATCAAACTCATGAAAGCTGCATGCGCATTTGTTAACCCAAACGACACTACTAGAAACTCATAGTGCCCATAGCGGGTTCTGAATGCCGTTTTTGGTATATCCTCAGGCCTAATCTTTAACTGATGATAACCAGACCTTAGATCAATCTTTACAGAAACAAATGCACCCTGCAACTGGTCAAAAAGATCATATATCTGAGGCAGTGGATACTTGTTCCGAATGGTGACCCTATTCAATTGGCGATAGTCTATGAACATTCTCATACTACCATCTTTTTTCTTAACAAACAAGACAGGGGCACCCCATGGGGAAGCACTAGGACGAATAAATCCTTTATCAAGAAGCTCTTGGATTTGAGCCTTCAGCTCTCTTAGTTCTACTGGAGCCATACGGTAAGGAGAAATAGAAATGGGGCGAGTACCAGGTTCCCAGTCAATGCAGAAATCTATATCTCTATCCGGAGGCATACCAGGCAAATCAGTAGAAAACACTTTTATAAATTCGGACACCACAATAATAGACTCAATAGAGGGATACTCAACCTCAACATCTCGAATATGAGCCAAATAGGCCAAACAACCCTGCCCCACCAGTTTCGTAGCCCGAATGGAGGATATGATCTTAACTGGCTTAGTCTTGTACACCCCTTCCCACTCTAACTTTTCCCTACCGAGGATCTCTAGAGTCACAAACTTAGTATTACAATTAAGCACAACATAATAGGGGGACAACCAAGTCATGCCAAAGATGATATCGAAGTCAGTCATAGCCAAATTAACCAAATCAGCCCAAGTCTGAAAACCCATAAATAAAATAGGACAAACACGATAGACATGGGTGACTATGACAGACTCTCCAACTGGGGTAGAAACATGGATGGGGACATCAAGTACATCACAAATCATATCAAATCCCAGGGCAAACTGAACAGACACATAAAAATAAGTAGAACCCAGATCAAATAACACATTAGCCATCCGGTCACAGACAAAAATAGTACCTATGATCACTGCGTCAAAAGACTCTGCCTCGCTCTTTCCTGGAAAGGCATAACACTGAGCCTTGTCATCTTGATAGGTAACTTCCCTTCCTGGCTGCACCGTACCTCTGCCTACGTTACCATTTCCCCGACCTCCACGGCCTCGCTGATTTCCTCCTCGCCCACCTTGTGAACGTCTTCAACCATTATTACCATTTCCCGCGGGTACCACTTCTCTAGTCTGCTGTTGCACTGGATCCAACATGCGCGGGTGGGAACAATATCTCCTCATATGCCTGGCTCTCCACAACTATAACAAATCCGATCAAAAGATTGTCTGCTGTCTGCTGAAGGTACGGCTCCTTGGCTATTCTGAATCAAATTCTGAGGTGGAGTTCCCGAGTAATTACCTGTAGAAGCGGGCATATCAGACTGAATTGGCTGGGCTGCAAGTGTCGGCCTCCCTGAACCTCTGGAGTAGGAACCCTGAAAGTTACCTGTGCTCTTAGCTTTCTTAGCCAACGCCTTAGCCTGCCCATCGCACCTCACCCCTTCCACTTTATTTACAAAATCCATTACCTCATTAAAACTTTTCCCTGCATAAGTCAAATGCACAGACAATACCTGTAACTCAGAGTTTAGTCCCTTTACGAACAAACGAATCCTTTCTTCCTCAGTAGTCACCAATTGCGTAGCATATCTAGACAAAACATGGAAATTAGCCTCATAAGCAGCCACATACATACCACTTTGCTCCAAATCCATGAACTCCTCCTTTTTACGATCTCTCAAGGTCCGGGGCACATACTTTTTCAAGAAACCGAGCATGAAACTGGGTCCAAGTGAGTGGGGGTAAAACTGAGGATCTACATTCCACGTAGGCCCTCCACCACTGCTTAGCTTCACCCTGCAGATGGAAGGTCACGAACTCCACCCTATGCTGGTGTACAATACCTAACTTATACAGCCTCTCATAACAATCCAAGATGAATTCATAGGCGTCCTCACTCTCAGAACCATGGAACACAGGCAGCTTCAACTTTAGAAACTTAGTCAACATCTCATGCTCATTACCAATCATTACGGGACTCAACAAAGGATGGAAAAATGCATCAGTACCTAATGCTGCATCTCCCCTAGGACTTGTAAAGTAACGGGGCAGTTTGTTAGGGGTTGAGTAGCTTGCACTGCTGGAAGGATTCCAGGACCAACCAATCATTTCAGAAAAGACATGATCTGCTGAGCTAACACTGGGTCTAAGGGAGGAACGCTGATATTCCTAGCCGGTGCATCCTCTTCCTGTCCACCATCCTCCTTATCCTCGATTTCCACATTCTCATCTACCTCTTCATGATGTGCAGGAGGGACCTCATATATGGGAGCATTCTCGACTGGTGCTCCACCCTTAGCAGGTGCTACCCTTCCTCGGCCTCTGCCCCTTGCTCTTCCTCTACCCCTACCTCGATCGCGACCTCTTGCTGCGGATTCCTCAGCTGGCTCATTGACGGGAGCTACGGGCCTGACACCGTTGGATCTAGTGTTAACCATCTGTGGACAGAAGAGTGAAGGAAATTAGATATCAATTTGGATCACCAGATACCAATTGGAATCAAGTTATAGCACGAAAGGAGAAAAGAGAAACAAAGAGATTTCCTAAAGTCCTATAGCCTCTAGAAGAAAAGTACAGACGTCTCCGTACCGTTCGGCAAGACGCTACTAGACTCGTTTTGGTACATCGAGATCAACGAACCTAGGGCTCTGATACCAACTTTTTCACGACCCAGACCGTCGTGATTGGCACCCACACTAACCCTCCAGTGGGAGAACCATTAATACTAACCAACTAAACTACAATGGAGACATTTAAAGATACGGAAGCAGTTTTAAATGCAGAAATAAACTGAAGTTCCCATAAACTCCGAAAGTCTGACAAAGCAATTGCGGAAAATAATGCCTAGAACCTGAAAGTCAATGTACCAAAACTCTAAAGTTCAACAAGTCTAAGAAAATGGGTACAACCCAAACTAAACATAGGAATATCTAATGTACTAGTCTAAGTCCGAATAGAAATGATCTAAACATAACGACAACTCATGGCAGCCTGGAAGAACTGGCTTACCCTTGAATTTGATGTCGATCACTAATCTCCTAGATGAGGTCTGTCAGTAGCCGCCTGAAGATGCCCTGTACTCAACAAAGAAAGAGCAAGTGCAGTATCAGTACACAACCATAGTGTACTGGTAGTATCATGCAGCTATTCCAGTAAGTGAACATACATAAGCAGTTACAACATAGTAAACATGCATATACCAAACATATACAATATCAACTATCATTTAAGAAGCAATGTACAATTCACATTTTCAATAATATGTATATATAACAAGTCAATGGTCCTCTCATGGAACCCATACCCAAACTGTTAGTGTGCCGGATCATGACACCCGATCCAAATTAGTGTGTCAGATCGTGACACTCATTCCAATATATATGTTGGTACGTGACATCCGATCCCAGTTAGTATGTCGAAACGTGACACTCGATCGATTCAACATGCCACAATCACAATCATAATGTACATTCTCATAATCATACAATCAAGTGTTGATTCATGGCTTACAATCATTCATTCATACTCATTTACATTAGGTGTGATCAATAGTGCAACATTCGCATACATACATGCATTACAATGAAGCAATTACTAACATACATCACACAAACATGAAATCAAACCATCACCTACCTCGAAACCAAGCTTGAATTCTCCTAGAATACTCGATTCTTCCCTTTTCGGATTCGTTCCGCTTGTTCTAAGTCTACAAATAATTAATATAACATAATGATCAATAATTAAGGTTTAATTTACCTGGATTACAACAAACCCAATAACCCAAGACCAAACCCATGATCCTAAGCTGCAGCTAGGGCTTTTTCCCACCATCAATTTCAGATCAAAATCCTTCCCCACTGATAATTACCCATAATTTTACGTTCTACCGATCGAAAAATGTATTCGGGGGGAGAAATCCTTACCTTTAGCACCAAAAGTCATGAAAAACCTTCACGAAATCACCTGGGGTCGTCTCCTAACTCTTAAGAACGAAGTTTACAGAATAATGACGTTTTTGGAGTTTATTCCGACTTAAGTCACGACTGTCCCTCTGTGGTGGACCCTAAACCGCTACAGCGGCCCCGCCCTGGTGTCTTACACGGAGACAGAGAGTCAAATTTAGAGTTTCAAACCCCCATTTCACAATACACCTTCAACCCATGACATTCAAAACTATTCGTTCACGCTAAGATCAGTTTTGGAAGTTCTACTCGCCCGAATTCAATTCTGTAAAGTCGTATGGTTTCATTAACGTCCTAGATATCTACTTATGTGATCGAAATCATAATTAAATTTCTCATTCATTACCAGATTTCTCTAGATATCACTGAATCAGATTTTGTCCAAATCTGGACTAGGCTAGGAATTTCCAAGTTACTACCCAAAAGTTTTCTGACCCCAATTCTTTCCCCATTGGATTTTTCCTAACGACGGAATCAGGTCATTACAGCTGTTTCTTATAGAATGTTTGTCAAGGGTTTCTCATCTATTTCATCCCTGTTGACTAAGTTGACTCAGAAAAAAGTTAAGTTTCAATGGTCTGAAGTTTGTGAGAAAAGCTTTCAGGAATTGAAAACTAGGTTGACTACTGCCCCAGTGTTGACCTTACCAGAAGGTACACAAGGCTTTGTTGTGTATTGTGATGCGTCTAGAGTTGGACTGGGTTGTGTATTGATGCAGAATGACAAAGTTATAGCTTATGTCTCCAGACAGCTTAAGATTCACGAGAGGAATTACCCAACCCATGATCTAGAGTTGACTGCTATAGTGTTTTCTTTGAAAATATGGCGTCATTATCTATATGGTGTTCACGTTGATGTGTTCACCGATCACAAGAGTCTTCAATATGTATTCAGTCAGAAAGAGCTTAATCTCAGACAAAGAAGTTGGTTGGAGTTACTCAAGGATTATGATATGAGTATTCTCTATCACTCAGGTAAAGCTAATGTTGTTGCCGATGCCTTGAGTAGGTTGTCTATGGGTAGTACTTTCCATGTTGAGGAGGACAAGAAAGAGTTAGCAAGAGATATGTACAGACTTACACGTTTAGGGGTTCGGTTGATGGATTCCAATGAAAGAGGAGTAGTGGTGATGAATGGGGATGAATCATCATTAGTGTCTGAAGTGAAAGAGAAACAAGACCAAGATCCTATTTTTCTTGAATTGAAGGTAAATGTTCATAAGCAAAAAATGATGGCTTTTGAACAAGGGGGAGATGAACTATTGAGGTATCAATGTAGATTGTGTGTACCAATGGTTGATGAACTCCAAGAGAGGATCATGGAGGAAGCTCATAGCTCCAGATATTCTATCCATCCTGGTTCCACAAAGATGTATCGTGACTTGAGAGAAGTCTATTGGTGGAGTAGTATGAAGAGGGGTATTGAAGAGTTCGCTGCGAAGTGCCCGAATTGCCAACAAGTCATGGTAGAGCACCAAAGGCCCAGTGGTATTACTCAAAACATAGAACTTCCGGAATGGAAGTGGGAGATGATCAATATGGATTTTATTCCTGGTTTACAACGGTCTCGCAGGCAACATGATTCGATTTTGGTGATTGTAGATCGAATGATTAAATCAATCCATTTCTTACCGGTAAAAAATACATTTACAACAGAGGATTATGCCAAGTTATATATTCAGGAGATAGTCAGACTTCATGGAGTTCCGGTCTCCATTATTTCAAATAGAGGTGTGAAATTCACCGCACAATTTTGGAAGTCTTTCAAAAAAGGTTTGGGTTCCAAGGTAAATTTGAGTACTGCTTTTCATCCTCAAACAGATGGTCAAGCAGAACGCACCATTCATACTTTAGAGGATATGTTGAGGGCGTGTGTAATCGATTTCAAGGGTAATTGGGATGATCACTTACCTTTAATAGAGTTTGCTTACAACAACAGTTACCACTCTAGCATCCAAATGGCTCCCTATGAGGCTCTTTATGGGAAAAGATGTAGATCCCCTATTGGATGGTTTGAGGTTGGTGAAGCTGGGTTGATAGGACCAGAGTTGGTTCATCAAGCTATGGAGAAAGTGAAGACTATTTAAGAAAGGTTGAAAATAGCGCAGAGTCGTCAAATATCCTATACAGATATTAGCAGGAGAGACTTAGAGTTTGAAGTAGATGATTGGGTTTATCTGAAGGTTTCACCCATGAAGGGTGTTATGAGATTTGGTAAGAAGGGGAAGCTTAGTCCCTGGTATATTGGTCCTTACAGGATATCCAAGAGGATGGACAATGTAGCCTATGAGTTGGAGCTATCGTCAGAGTTAGCAGCAGTCCATCCGGTATTCCACATTTCTATGTTGAAGAAGTGTATGGGTGATCCTTCACTTATTATACAACCTGAATATATTGGTATTAAGGACAACCTATCTTACGAGGAAATTCCCGTTCAGATTTTGGATCGTCAGGTTCATAAGTTTAGAACCAAGGAGGTAGCATCAGTCAAGGTCTTTTGGAGGAACCAGTTTGCTGAGGAAGCTACTTGGGAGGCAGAGGAGGATATGAAGAAGAGATACCCACATATCTTTACTTCTGGAGAAGCTTCAAATCAAGGTACCAATTCTTTACTTAGTACTCTTTAAGTTGATGTGATGTGTTATATATTGCATGTTGGGTGTTTGAGCTGAATATTAGATGTTACACCCTTAGTTCTAATTTAGAGTGATCTCATTCGAGGACGAATATTTACAAGGGGGAGATATTGTAACATCACGCCTTAGAAAGTGCTAAAGTTAGAAAGCGTTAAATTGAAAATAGCTAAATCTGAAATTTTACAAGTTATGCTTAAGTTGTGATTTTTGGGTCAACTTCAAATGACTAAAACTTTCAGTACATGATAAGTTAGGTGGCCTATAAGATATCAAATGAAAGTTCTTGGAATCCTCTTTCCAACGCCACCAAGTTTGCTCGATTTCGAGCTCGTATAAGGGAGATATGCCCATTTGAAATCTGTATGTCCAGTTAAGGAAAGTTACCCGAAAATATGACGGGTATTTTGGTCTTTTCCTTACCCAATCAGACTAAAACGAATTTAGTATTATTTTTGGGGTCAAATCTTATTTGGCTCAGTTTTCATAAATCCAAATACGCTTAGGGTTTTGAGAGGATTATAAGAAGAGGAGAAAAGAGAAAAGTCAAGGCGTTCATCAAGTTTTCTTGTGAATCGAAGGTTGTTTCGCCAAGGGTTTAATCCCTAAGAGGTATGTGAGTTCTCATAGTGTTGGGTTCGTTCACCCACACGCCAATCATGTTATTTTCAGTGCAATTTCATTCTTGAAGTTGAAGAATTTGAGTTCTTGATGAGTTTTCTTAAAGTTTCATTCGTAATCTTGATTGTTGAGGTTTTGATGAGTTCTTGAGATAATCGTGTGGAGTTTAGGAGTTAATTTTTAGTAGATTCTTGTGTACTTTTGTTGGGTATTCGAATCTAAGTGATTGGGGGAAGAAACCATTCGATTCTAGGCGAGTTAGGGTCAGAAAACGAGAAGAAAATTCATCGGAAAAAAATCTGGGCAGAGGCTGGCGCCCTACGCCAGCCAGTGCGCCAGAAGAGTGTGTTTGTAGTTTGGGGCCTGGCGCCCTGCGCCAGTCAGTGCGCCCCAACTACTGTCCTGTAGTTCAAGGGCTGGCGCCCTGCGCCACTCAGTGCGCCAGGGTCGCCTGCCCCCACCCCTTCTCTATCATTTTGCCCGTCTGAGTTCTTTCAAAGGGTACCTTTACTCCCCTTTGATTCTAAACACTCTAAACTACTTCTAAACATCTAGAAATTCATTCATAACATGAATCATAACCTTAAATTCATAATTCAAATTCAAAGTAGAGCTAAGAGTCAAGTCTTGAGAGTTCTTCGAGTCATTTTAAGAAGTCTTTTATAAATTATTTTAAAACTTGTTTTAAAGACTTGAGCACTGATTTGAGGAAGAGTAGAGCTGAGTTCATTTTAAAAAAAATGATATATGAGAACTAAGTATTCTCAAGATCAATGTTTTTACATTTAAGATGAGAGTAAACACCAATTTCTGAAAGAGTTCAAGAACAGTTTAGTACTATCTCTTTTAAGAGAACTATTTTGAGTAATAATCTCAAACCAGAGAAAGAATTATGTTTTTAAACATATGAGCTAGTTACATTTTGGGAGTAGTATTGAGCACCGATATGGGGACGAGTTCAGATAACTCAAAGTCCTCATCAAGCATGTGGCCAACATGGGTAGAAAGGGTCATACTTTTTAGATGATTCCTTATTGCTTTTAAGCATAGACTAGTGGATCCACTTAGTTAGTAGGTCCTATACCCCGGCAAAGTATATGACAGTTTTGACAACGTGGGCTACACGTTGTATCATCACATAGCTCATAGTGATGTTTGTCGGTTAGAGAATCTCCCACAGAGTTATTTGTATTTTTGCATACAAACTGAGTTATATCATATTTTTTTAATACATTGAGTTATTGTCTACTGTTTTAAAAGCTTTTATTTATATTGCATCTTTATCACTGCTTTATATTGAAATGAGTTGAGTTGAGTTGAGACGAGGTAAGTTGTTTCTTCAGTTCCAGTTCAAGCTTATGTCTTGTTTTAGATTTCCCCTCATATGCTCGTACATTCCATGTACTGACGTCATTTGACCTGCATCTTTTATGATGCAGATACAAGTAACCAGGATCAGCATCCAGCGCTTCGTTGATCCATTTGAGTTCCGGAGTTGTTGGTGAGCCTCCTTGCTTCCGGAGGATCCCTTATTTATTTTCAGTTGTTTCAGTTGTTAGGATGATCGGAGGTCTTGTCCTGACATCCCTCATAGTATTAGAGGCTTCATAGATAGATAGACAGTAGTAGTTCATGAGTCTTTTTCATTTCCTTTGTTAAATGTTGAGACTTGAGTTGCCTCTTAGTGCCAATGAATGTTTTTTAAACATTATGAGTTATCTCTTTTAAAGACATTGAGTAAAGTTTGCTTTCGAGCCCTTTTAATTATTGAGTAAAGTCTTCCGCTGAGTATTGAGCCAGGCCAAGGGTTTGTTTGGGGCCAACAATGGTTCTCGAGTGCCGGCCACGTCCAGGGTGTAGGCTCGGGGCGTGACATGCTCCTATTGGTATAACTAGTCTCTTGGGACGTGCGTTGATTAGTAGTAGCAAACTTCCAATAAATTCACAAATAACTAATTTGAGCCTGATAAAAATATAGAAATTCATAGAAAATTAAATTAAAGAAGTCTAATAGGGAGAAAAGACACATAAAAATAAACTGGGAAAAAAATATAATATGCACATCCTTCTTAAGACTTTAATCATAACAATATAGATTGAAAAAGAAATATAGAATCACTACATAATTTTTTGAGTTCTTGTCTACACCTTTTCCCATAACTAATCAAAATAGAAGAGTCTTCTTCATCGAGTCAAACTAAAACATAAATCAAATAGCATAATAATGATATGAACGCTTCACTTCTTTAATTGTAGAAAGAAATGAATAACTTTGGATTAGAGTCTCATGAAACCAAGAAGATGAATTTATATAGATAAAAATGAGGGAATATCAAAAGATATCTTAAAGTTTTAAATTAATATTTAGAGGTTATGAATATGAAAAGTATGAGAGTTATGGATTTAAGAGTAGCAATTATAAGGTTTATGATAGCGAATATTTTAAGCAAATAAAAAATATAAAAAATAAAGAAGAGTAAAAGATTAGTGCAAATAATATTTAAGTAAGTAAATAGTATTATAATGTTATTAATAGTGAATAAAACATAATTGCATCATTGACTTCAAATAATTTTTTGATTTTCCCAATGCATTAACATACTAAATTACTTCAGTGAATTCAATTTGGAATATAAAAAGAAAACGTTTTCACGAGGTTAAATAGTACTCTACTACATTATGTTATTCAAATTAATAATTAAGAGAAGTGGAAAGATTTAGTTATAATATTCATTCAGACATACATTTTCATGTGCCAAATAAATATAGATACATTTGACTTAACACCTTACCACTTTAATATTTAGTATAATAATAATATTATACGATTTATTATTTAATATTTAATTAATTAAATGATTTATAATTTTTTGATTTAGTGTAAGGGTAAATTGGTAATTCAACTTTTTACTTTGGAGCTTTTCACTTTTAGCAATACTAGTCTTTGGGCACATGCGCTGCACGTGTAGCCCCGTTTGACACTATATTTTGCTAGCTAATAATAACAATTCTTTAACTGCATATATTTTTTATTAGAAATTTTTAGAGATTATAAAATATAATTAAAGTGTCATCTTATCACCAACAGATATGATAATGTTTGTCATAAGTATTGATTTTATTTCTTAAGACTTATGTACATGTCTTTTCTACATGAATCATTCTCATTGTAGTTGGATGAACCAATACCTTTAGTGTAAATTATTCAATTTTTAAATAAGCCAATCTGACTGATATATCTAAGAATTGGATATATAATTAAGATAGAGGAACGTCTTCCGTTCTCAGAAGAAAATGATATCTCCAAGGCAAATGTGAAAGTCTTAATTTAGACAATTGGAAAAATGTTTGCATTGATGTTATCTTAATTTTTCTAAAAAATATTATATTACTCATTTAAAAGTTTAGCGCTAAAAATAATGCGTCGGAGAAATTTCAACTAATTTTTTTTCAAGATCAATTGCTTATCGACTTGTAAAAAAATGACTAATAAACTCTATGATGATTATTCTTTCCGTCTTCTCCATACTCCTTAAATTTTTAAGCAAATTCATATATACCGATTTAAATACCTTTTATTCAATTATTATTTTATACTCCACTTTGTAGAGTATATTTTTCCACTACTTTTTATTTTGTGGTTGGGATAGTTAATTGATCTTCAAGAAAATTAAAGGTAAGATCTTTTTTTAATTAGGTCATAGAATTTTTAATCTTGGACATGTATGATAAATTTTTCAGAAATCAAAAAATCATAACTTATCGTAAAACTTCTTAAATGTGATCATTCTTTTGGATTTCTAAAAATTAAATCAATTCTTGTTACGAAGAGTGTTTTCTTTCTTAGTATTTTGATGGCTGCTTATATGATCCTATTTTTTCTCTCAAGGATGTAATTGACTTTTTTCCTGTTTCTTGTCATTTATCAAAGCTCAACAAGACTATTGATCATTAAACAAATTTTCTTAGGCTTAGTCATGTATTAATCATTAATAAGGATGTGAATTTGCAAGCTGATTCCTAGAGAATACTTGTTAAGATGCAAGAGTTTTTAGAGTTCAAAATATCACAAGAGATAAAAAAGAAAGAAAGTAAAGTGACGAATATATTATTTGATGACTCCTCCAAATATACAAATAACACCATCACTTTCACCACCAAAGACCATGAAGCATTTTTTTTTTAACACTTCACCACATGCTTACCAAAGTAAAAGGAAACCATTTATATAGTACTCCCTCCATTTCAAATTAATTGAATTGTTGAGGTGTTTCACACCCTTTAAGAAAAGAAAATTAAGACATAAATTAGACATAACTTTTCGTTTTTACCCTTATTAATTATTGCCAAATTTATGATTAAAATAACTAAATATTAATTACTAACTAATTCCAATACTAACTAATGAAGGGTAAAATTGGAAGAACATTCTAAAAGTAGTCTAGAAAATTGAACAATTAAGTTAATTTGAAAAATAAAAAATGTCTCAACAATTCAATTAATTTGAACTTTAATTAGATCAATTAGTCAACAGTGAATCATTTAATGCTAACATAACCGTCAAATTCTACAAATTCCTTGTAGAAAAATGAAGAGATTTGCTGAAATAAATTAGTGGTATTTAATGTACTTGATTTTAAAAGGGTTAATATATTTTTTTGATCGAAGGCTAAACTCTAAAATACTACTAAATATGCATTCTAAAGATTGCAATAGTTACAGAATATGAAAAGCAATTTCAACTCATTATGTAAGTGAGATGTACCTGGTCAAGTATTGATTCATGCCTTATATTTCAAATTATTGGAATATGAAATATTATTATTAATTGAAAGGTAAATTTAATTTAGTGAAAGGGTAAAATGGTAATCCAACTTGGGAGAAGGCACAAGTACCCCTTAGACTATGACCGAAATTCCAGAGACACACCTTAATTAAACTAAGGTCATATTAACCCCCTGAACTCATTTTATATATAATATTGTACACCTTTTGACTTATGTGGCACACCCCGTGACTTCACGCAGTTAAGGCGCGTGGGAGATATTTGGATGCCATGTAAGCCAAAAAGGTGTACAAAATTACAAAAAAAATGAGTTCAGGGGGGTAATAGGACCTTAGTTTAGTTAAGATGTGTCTCAGGGATTTGAGTCATAGTCTAGGGAGGTACGTCTACCTTTTCCCATCCAAATTTACATTTTGAAGCTTCCCACTATTAATTTATACTAGTTCTGGACACGTGCTTTGCACGTGAGTCCTGTGAAATCATTAATTATATACGGTATGAATTACTGTTAAAATCACATTTTAATCAGTATCACAAGCTATTCAACAAAAAATAATAATTTAAAATAGATGAACAATCAATGTATTCAAATAACTTCTTTATTGTATGTCAAATGATTAGACATTTGATGAACCTGCAAAATTTTGTTTGGTAACTAAAATAATGAGTTACATTTTTTATGTTATTAGGTCCAAACATATGATATATTAGTATGTGCAAAAATGAATAACAAAAATGATTAATGGATCTCATTTAAATGCACAATACGAAAATTTCTACATATACCTTAAATTGATATCTATACTCCAAGTCCAACACCCATACAATTCTAAATGCTTCATGGAGGAAAAATTCTATAATGGAGAAAGAAAGCAAGAACGAAAAGTTGAGGATATTGCAAAGAAAGTCCTCATGCTTTGAAAAGAAAAATTTGATATTGTTAGAGACAACATATCAACATATCAACATAAGATTGTTCACTGTTTAATACTACATATGTATTAAATTTACTCTCTTTTTTTCCGCTGCTATTTTTTCATCTTGATTACCAATTTTCAGCATTTTTTTGGTTATCCTCACTTGCAACTTCTAACTCTCTTATCTTCTCATGTTGAATTGTGCATTTTCCTTAATTCGATTTCCTATTGTGAGCTTCCATCTTTGTAAGTTGGTTCTTAAATAGCATTAGAAAATGACCTTTTAAATTCAAATTTTAATTATGAAATTGATTTCTACATTAAAGTAATGAATGACTTTCCATAACATAACTTTTCAAATTCTTCCAATTATGAGATTTATGATTATGATTAAAAGCAATATCAATGTACTCATTTATCAAGAAAATGATAATTTAATTATTAAAGGGATTAAGGACTACAAATTCTACCATTATGTAATTAAAATATTTATATTTAATCAAATTTTAATTTAGTAGAGGGACAAAATGGTAATTCAACTTTTCACTTTGGAGCTTCCCACTTATAATAATATATGATATATGATAAACATTACCAACTAAAACAATCTTACAAAATTATTTTTGAAACTTCAAGAATCTCAATTTTTATTTCTTAGATATCTACAAAATCTAATGGATCAATCTTAACAATGTCGAAAAATAAAACTATAAAGAAAAGTAACTCTCAGTTTCCTCTGTATTCCTACCCTGTCTTTCTCTAAATCTCTTATCAATTGCTGAAAAACTCTAGATATGGCCGATCGACCACCGACGGAAGAAGCGAATTTCATCGGGGAGTTCGACGGTCTTGCAGTTCAACCTCTTGACCGTACATTTTACGCCCTACACATGACCGCAACATACAAAGAAAATGTCGAAGATTTCCCTATGGAATTTCATAATGTCAATTTCAAGACCGATGACATCATTCTTGATGAATCATTCAATGATATCTTTCCAAACCCTACCAATGATGATGCATTTCAAAACCCTAGTTGTCTGTCAGACTTTCTCGGGTCGGAGTCGGATTTGGACTTGAGTCAAATGAACCTGCATTGCTTTGGTCAACCTAAGAATCAACTGGTGGGGAGTTCTGATGATGCTTCTAGAACATTCAATTCGTCCTCAGGATATTGTCTCGGGGAAGCTCTGGTTTCGAACAAACCGGTACATTTTCCCCTAAATTTATAAAATAATTCAGTAAAAGGTAGAGTTGTAGAACAAAAACTCAAATTAGAGGGTGTCAATGCTAATATAAGTAACTGTAGCTATTTGTTGAAAAGGAAAAAGAGTAGTGAAGACTCAAATGATGTAAGAAAACACCAAAAATCCATTATGTTTTCCTTGAGTGACAATGTTAATAATGATAAGGACGAAAAGAGGATGGCTAGAAAAATTAGGAACAGGGAAAGTGCTCACTTGTCAAGGCAAAGAAAAAAACATTATGTTGAGGAGTTAGAGAATAAATATAGAATACTTCATTCAACAATTCAACATTTGAATGCAAATTTATCCTATGCAATGGCGGAAAATGTAACTCTAAATGCACAACTTGGAAGTATTGGTGTACGTGCTCAAGTGCCGCCACCCCCCCGGGATTAATCCTTATCCTCCTCCATGGATGTCATATACACCATCTTATTTGATGAGCCGACACGGATCTCAAGTGCCACTGGTTCCCATTCCAAAGTTGAAATCATAGGCACTAGCACCCACGCCAAAAAGTAGCAAGAAAGAGGAGAAAAAGAAGAGTGAGGTTAAAACAAAGAAAGTTGCTAGTGTTAGCTTCCTTGGTGTACTGTTCTTCCTCTTTGGTGGGTTAGTTCCTTTATTAAAAGTGAGATATGGAGGCATGAGGGAATCATTTATGAGTGGAGAGTCTTTTTTGAGTGGATTTTATGAAAAACATAATGGAAGAGTTTTGACTATTGACAGGCCTGTGAATGGGACTGGTTATTCTGGGAAATATGGTGGAAAAGATCATAGCTCACATTGTGGCCATAAAGGTCAGGGTGAAAGCAATCAGCAAAATACCAATAGGGCTGGAGATGAGTTTGTTCATGTGGGCAATGGTAGTCATCCTCTGGTAGCCTCTCTGTATGTCCCAAGGAATGATAAACTTGTTGAGATCTGTATTGGCAAGTGAGAAAGTCATGGCATTTCATGGAAGTGTTGAAAAGAAAAATAGAGAGTCAGGCCTTGCAGTTCCTAGAGATATAGCCCCTGCTATCCCAGGAATCCATCATCGCCTTTATCGAAGTCCTGCGGTGGGACAAAGAATTCTTGGATATGATGAGAAAGAGAATGTAAAGTCAACTATACAACAGTGGTACCTTGAAGGTTTTGTCGGTTAGTGTTGTTCAATCTAGACTGACTCTATTAATTCTTATCTTTGTGATATGTGTGAGCAGTTTAAGGACTTCATATCATTTACATTCATGTTTTGCTTTTTTTTTTATAGTTTAAATCTTCTATTCTTGATAGAAATGAATTCCTCTAGCTATTACACCCTAAAAAACTTTCAACTAGTTATAAAGCATGAACATCCCGTACAAGGAAAATCTGGTTATCTATTGCTTCTTCAAGTGTTTGCTTTGAGAATTAAGGCATTTGGAATTGCTTTGAGTCCCTTAATTCTATATCTAACATCACTATATCCTAGTCATAGTATATGTTTTAAGCATATTTATGGTTTGGAGAAGCCTTCTGCTTTTCAGTATTTTAATTCATTTTTTATGTTCATCTGGACAAGACCTTTGTTGAGTTCAGGCATGTGTACAGAAGTGTTCCAGTTTGATGCATCATCTTCTGCTCCAGAAGCCATAGTTACTGTTACCAATGCTATGGAAGAAAGGCAAAACGGCACGTGTCTCCACAAAAATAGAAGGATCCTCAATGGTCCTCCAGTTTCCCTTTTTAGACCCTCTTACAACATTTCTGAAGAACAAACTGGAACAAATGGAAAGCGAGAAAATTTTAGCAGGAACAAATCACTTTCTTCCTTGGTAGTGTCTGTTCTGGTTGATGGTGATGGTGATGGTGATGGCACCATGGGTCCGAAGTCCGTCTCTCGGATATTTATTGTTGTGCTTATTGATAGTGTCAAATATGTCACCTATTCTTGCATGCTTCCATTTATTGATAGTGCTCATGTAGCAAAAGCGTCATCGAAAAACAATTTTGTAGATACCATAAGATCTACTAATAGTCCTCATTAAATTCTCTCTTTAATTATCGAAAGAAGAAAGCGAACAATCTTTTAAGTTATATGTATTGTTAATTATGTCTCTTATTAATACCCTGTGTATTTTAGGAAACTATAATTCCTATTAGTTTAGGAGACCCTTTGTCCTAATAGATTTGGAAAAAGGAAATTATTGTCCTTAGAGGATTGAGAAAATATGTTCCTTATAGGTTTGGGACTACTTGGGATCTTTATACAGGGTATGTACGTAGTTGGGGGTTCTAAAGCATTGTAAAACTTGTTCTCTTTCTTTCATAGTGGAAAACTCTCTCTGCTTTTGCTTAGAGGAGTAGGCCTAGCCGAATCTCATTAAATCTTGTGTTATTCTTCTTCTCTATTCTCTTTGTTTGTGATTGTGTGCTAGTTAATCCACAATATTTTCGCATCATGTATTATGTTTGTGTGCTCTATATTTACTCAAAAATGACAATTGTAGTTGGCAATTCCTTTTATTAGCAAATAACCAGAAAACATTTGACTTTTTCCGAAATGATATGACATCTTAACTGGGAAAATCAAAGCTTTGAACATCGGTGAATTAAGCAATTAAGTGTAGAATGATTATACAACCACACACCCAACAGAAAGAGAAAAGAAAGGATAAAAGAAGAGAACACATGACCATAAATAAAAATTGAGGTATTTCCTTAAGATGTGATATGTTTTCTTTATGACCATAGTGAGCAACTCAACACCAATATAGTAGAAACTTCCCACATAGCTTATTTGTCTGAAGTCCTTAAACTCTACTTCTCTCTTCTCTTCGATGGAGGCAATGTATGAATCATTAAAAAACTATGCTTTCAAACTGATGGAACAATTGAGTCAGGTTTAGTAAAATATTTATTTTTTAAAATATGCTAAGCAATGGCATCATCTCTGAAGGTGGCCTCCCTTCTTAACTTCCCAAGTTTTCCCCTATTCCGAAAAAGCAGGCATATTCAACTCCTTAATTAGGTTAGTCATTTGAGAAATCACATCATAAAATTAGGTGTCATTAATGTATAAAGAAAGATATATCTGTTGGAATGGAGTTGGCGTGTAACTATAAGTTTGAGTGATACCGGAGTACAATTGTTTGTTGTCTGTGTGGAGCTGCAAATTGTTCTAGATTTCTGGGTCGTATGAAGATTCCAGTGATCTCTGGTGTTGGAAAACTATATGCACAGCAGAAGCATACCAGAATCATACAACTTACATGAATAATAGACAACACATAGTTTATGCTAGAACAAGTACAATCATGTTAGACCACATAAACTTTCTGAAATTTAATTCAAGAATTACCTCTTGAAGCGTGAGCAGATACCTTCAAGTGAATCCACAAGTTAGTCGACAAGCTAGAACCTTCAAACGAATCCACAAACTAGTCCACAAACTGGACCACAGTTCTGCGGTCTTCTACAGTGATCCCAAGTTCACTTTCGAACTCTCAATACTTGGGTGGGCAAGTATCGTATGGAAAACTTATTCCCTTTTCAAGGGTTAGAAGAATCCCTATTTATAGAGATTTCTTCCTAGTCCAAGGAGAAAGAATACCATGTCTTTCCTTAGAATAGAAAAAGACATGTAAATCTCCCTTTCCTTAGAATAGAAAAAGTAATGTCCTTCTCCCTTTTCTTAGAATAGAAAAAGTGATATACTTCTCCCTTGCCTTAGAATAGAGAAAGACACATACTTCTCCCATTCCTTAGAATAGAGAAAGACACATACTTCTCCCTTTTCCCTTTAGAATAGATTCTGTAGTTCTAGTCAAATATGGGCACGGTAGGGACTACAAAATTAATTACTGAGGCTTCCTATTATGGAAATAATTCTAAATAATTAATTTGAATTATTCTTACAATACTAAATTACAAATCATTCCACTAGAAATTTCTAATTGCACTCCTCTATTTATATTTCGAAATTCCCCATTAAACACATATGTAATTCCCCATGTTAAGATTACAGATACTAATCAATAAATTAAATTACTGACGAACTTAATTCAATGATCAATTTCCTTTAGAGCACTGCTTAACTTATTTCATGTGCCGGATTCATAAATCCACTTGCAAAGTTTGACACGATGAAAACTTTTAAGCTTCTCAAAAAGGCATATCATCAATCTCTATATCGAGACATGGATTCCGTCAACTAACTTATTATTTCACCAATATATATATTACCATCATCCAATCTACTAGGTATATTGACCCATCTTAGAATCTAACCTTTTAATAAATCAAAACGATAATTAACATATATGGATCATAATAGTTATATCAGGATTAAGAATATAAGTACATTTAATAGTTTAGAGAATATGCTTTTGTCAGTCAGTGTAAAGCAACTATCTCTATTCGGTCCCGTTCAATACATACAAAATGCACTAGCACAAGAAGTTGGAACTATACCATTCCCATAATCAAGATAAACTACATATAATCTTGTGCTACAATCGTACCGATGACATGTCCAATTCTCATCTTAGATTGTGAACAAAAAATTTTATACTTATAAGAACCGATGATTTAATCCTCTGTGTATAAGCTTAAACTCTATACACTAAATCATCTACTATATAAGTAAACAAACACCATAAACGAATACATGATCTATTAAAAATGAATAAATAATTATTTTATAATAAATACTATATCTAAACACATGATTAATAGTATATATCCAACACTCTGGAACTCTTACTTTGTTTTAATGAATCAATTTCCAAATATAGTAAACATTGTGTTGAACTATAGAATTTCAAGAGACAATAAAAAATTAGGACAGCACACTAAACTGAGTACAAAATTTGTGGGACTTCTAAATGAAAAAATAATACTAAAAAAATATCAGCCAAGGTCCCAAGTCTTAAAAATTAAGGTTGCAACGATTGCTTATGTCTTCAAGAACTTTTAAAGCAATGAGATGAAATCATGAAGAGGACAACAAAGATGGAGTTCTACAACATCCTACAGATTTTGAAGCTTGCTTATGTTGTACTTGTTACTCCCTTGATTTAGTGAATGCTCTTACTTTATTTTAATGAATACATTTCCAAATATAGTGAATATTGTGTTGAGCTATAGAATTTCAAGAGACAAAAAAGAAAAGAATAGCATGTTCTCTCAATAATTTTGGATCAGAGTATATTTCACATTGATAGATATCAAATCAAGCTTAAAGTATAAAAATTAAATGCATCAGCGAAAAATCAAGCAATTAATTGTTGTCCAGTTACATCGACTAAAGCTCAAGCAAGTATTGCAACGATGGTTGATTTTGTTACTACTATTCCACACCTATGTTCTTTGTAAATCTGTCCGGCAATTGAACTTGCAATTCCTTTTGACATGATACTAGATAGATTGCAAGTTTTTGCGAGTTAAAAAGAATCCTTAAGTGAGTTACAAATCTTTTATTTTTTTGAGATGGTAACATATTTTGTTGATTGAATGTTTATTGTGCGAGCTTCGGACTCTAATTAATTGGTGATCCGATCTTTTTTTCTCTTGAAATTAGTCTACTCTCATTCAACATTATTTTTAGAAGTTTGGCTTTACCTTTGAGAAAATTTCTTGCTTCCTCAAAATTTCTAAGTGGATTTTCTACTTGAAGAACATTAGTAACATCACATGTAGCACTTCTACTTTTAGTAATTAATTGTTGTCTAGCAATATTCAAAATCGAGATTTGAAGTGGCTTCATTTTTTATCCCCTCGTAGTTGGTATCTTCCTATCAATTGATAGAAAAGACAAAACTATTAGCGTCACGATCTGAGTCTACACACTAGTTGTGACCGGCACTCAGGATCACGAATTACCCCAAATGGACCCTTGGTACTGGCATGCTGCTAATGAACTACTCTGACATTCTATGAGGTGCGAGCAGAAGCGAAAGCATAATTAATTGAAGCAATAATTAACATATATCTGAATGATATGATCGAAAGATCCATGGAACTAAACAACTAATGACTGAAGTAAAGTCTATACTAACTAGAATAAAGAAGATTTAAGTTTTGTCGAGACATGGCTCCCAACTACCGCAAAGCAATTATTTGTCCTGATGAAAAACCTAACTACTTACTACTTTTTGAAGTCACCGAATGAGGAGGACTTACCAACTCCTGGCTGGAAAGCTTCAACCTGTCTAGCCACGAGTGTGAGCGTTCAAAAAGGATGTAGTGCATAGAAAAGTATGCAGTCAGTATATGTAATGTACTGAGTATATAAGGTGACACTAAGCATAATCAGCTCGGGTGGCAACATGTAACAAAAACTTATGAGTTTTCAATAATCATAAACACTGTGAAATAAATGAAAGACATCTTGAAATCAATGTATAAATATCATTTGAGAATCTGCTTTCAAATACATAAAGGTGAATCTATTTCAGTAACCCTGAACTAAAAATGAATCTAAGATGTCATATCATTTCAGAGAAAGTCAAATGTTTTCTGGTTATTTGCTAATGTAAGGAATTTCCAACTACATTAGTCATTTTTTAGTAAATATAAATATAGAGTGCACACACATAATACATATAATTCAAAGGAGCATTTGCTTTCTTCTTTCAATAATTAAGGAGCAATAATGTATTATTGTAGAAACATATCACACATCAAGAAGACGACAATCACCCTCCATGAGTTAATTATAGTTTTTTAAAGTTATATTATTACATATTGAAGCTATGTGAACAATGAGGACTATTAGTAGATCTTATGCTATCAACAAAATTGTTTATCAATGATGTTTTTGCTACCTGAACACTCCATCTTCAGGTGAATTCACCAGAGAAACAAATCCTTTAAATGGAAGCATGAAAGAATAGGTGACATACTTGAAACTATCAATCAGCACAACTACGATTATCCGAAAGAGGGACTTCGGATCCATGATGCCTGTTAGAAAATGAGATATTTTTAGATATTCTTTTTTTAATGGTTCTTTTTTAATATTATGTTTAGTTTGTAGAGGAAAGGTAGTCCTTGTTTTATGGAATATGTTTTGTAAGAAGGTACAATAGTGGTTGGATAGGTATGGTCTCTACTAACTTTTGAGAAGCATATATAGTTATATGTGTATGCCTTTAGTAACATGGCATCCAACAACTTCTTGGGTGCAAGCCCTCCTATATTTATAGAAGAAAATTATCACATATGGGTGATAAAGATGAAGGTTTATCTCAAAGAACTTAATCTTTGGGAAAAGTTTGAAGTGAAGATGATCCTCCTCCACTTTGATCAAATCCAACAGTTGCACAAATGAAGATTTATGAAGATGTGAAGTCAAGGAAACTAAAGGCTCTCACATGTCTTCATTCAACACTTTCAGATGTGATTTTCACAAGAATAATGGCTTGTGGAACACCTAAAGAAGCATGGGAGAAGCTAAAAGAGGAGTTCGATGGAAGCGACAAAGTGATGACTATCAAACTCTTAATTCTCAAAAGAAAATTTGAGATGTTAAGGATGAAAAAATGAGATACTGTGAAAGAGTATTATGCCAAACTTGTGGAGATTGTAAACAAAACAAGTTTGTTTGGTTAAACCTTTTCAGATTCAAAGGTGGTGGAAAAGATAATGTTAAGCTTACCAGCAAGGTTTGAGTGTAATATTTCAACAATAGAGGAATCTTGTGATCTAAAGACTTTATCTGTAGTGGAATTGATCAGCAAGTTGCAAGCTCGAGAACAACAATCAAGTATAAGAGATGAGGAAGTAGCTGAAGTGGCTTTTCAAGCAAAGCATAAAGGCAAGCAACATGTGAAGGACAATAGAAGGATGTATGAAGATAAAGTAGTAAAGGGCAAAACATGGAAGCTACCTTCAAAGAAAAGAAAGCTTCCACCTTGCAACCATTGTAAAAGAACCAATCATCAAGAAAATGAGGACTATTGATTCAAAGGAAAGTTATCGATCCAATGCAAATTTTGTGGGAAAAAATGGGTCATATTTTGTAGGTTCAAGCAGAATCAACCACAACAACGTCATGTGCAGCAAGAAAATTTTACTGAAGAGTCGGAAAAGGAAGAAGAAAGCTTGTTTATAGTTTTTCATGAAGAAAATACAACCAACATATCCTCATGATTCATAGACAGTGGGTATACGAGTCATATGACACACAGTGAGCTCATGTTTCACACACTTGACAAGTCAATCAAAACTAAAGTTAGGATGGAAAATGGTGAAACAGTAGATGCTCTTGGAAAGGGATCAGTTGTCTTTCAGACTACACAAGGTACAATGTCTATACATGATGTGTTGTATGTTCCTTGTTTAGCATGTACTTGTTAAGTGTGAGTCAAATGATGTCCAAAGGCTATTCCTTATTTTTAAGGGCAAACATTGTTTGGTTATTGACTCTAAATATAGTTTGATTGTTAAAGTAAAATGGTGGATAAAACTTTTCCTTTAGACAAGAAGTTTGATAGTGCAAATTTTGCAAGTACAGATGAATCATGGTTGTGGCATAAAAGATATGGGCATTTTTTACTATGCTACTTTAAAATCTATGTATGAAAAGTAGTTGACTAAGGATTTCCTTGAGATCTCACTGTCTATAAAAGTTTGTGAGTCATGTTAGATGGGTAAGGTACATAGGAAAGCATTTCCTAAAAGTGCTACCTGGAGGGAAACTGAAGAACTTGAACCATGTGTGGACCTATGCAGACATCATCTTTGGGAGAAAATAAATATTTTGTGCTCTTTATTGATGACTTAACAAGGATGACTTGGGTTTATTTTTTGAGTAACAAGTCTCAAGTATTTTTAGGTTTTTAAGAAATTTAAAGCTTTTGTTGAAAGACAAAGTGGTTGTAAGCATAAATATTTAAGGTTAGACAATGGTGGTGAGTACACTTTAAATGAGTTCAATAAGTATTGTGAAGATATGGGAATTGATGACAAGTTGACTGTAAGCTATTCACCTAAAAAAATGGAGTCTCAGAGAGGAAGAATAGGATCGTTGTTGAAATCGCTAGATGTTTGTTTCTTGAAAAGAAACTACCGCAAAGCTTCTAGGAAGAAGTTGGTATACTTTAGTGTATTTGTTAAATACACTGCCAACTAAAGTTGTGGACGGAAAAATTCCTATTGGGGCATGGAGTGGAATAAGTCCATCTGCGACGCACTTAAAAATCTTTGGTTCGATGTACTATTCTTATGTTCCTTTGGTCAAAAGAAGAAAACTTGAACCATAAGGTGAATTAGGGATCTTTACTGCTTATTCATCGCAAGCCAAGGGTTATAGAGTTTTCAACTTGCAAACAACAATCAGAAGAGATGTAGTAGTGGATGAGAAAATTGAGAAAGATAATGCATGTTTTTAGAAAGTGCGTCCACTACCTGAAATCCAATCATTTGGCTTTGAAAATTTAGAAGAAGATGAAGAATAAGACGGGGAATCCTCACTTGATTCGCCAATTTTGAAGACACGGTTCCTTTATGAGATATATCAAAGACGTAATGTTGCAATCTCGAAACCAAATAGCTATCAAGAAGCATCAAGACATGAAGTTTGGATTGAAGTTATGAAGGAGGAGATTGGTATGATTGAGAAGAATGATACTTGGAAGCTAATTGATAAACCCAAAGTCAGAAATTGTTACAAAGAAAAGGAAGAACTTCAAGTCTACAAGGTGTAAACAATAGGAAATCACTGTTGTAAATTGGTACAGAAATCTGAAGATTGAAGTTTTCTTGAGCTCTATATAATTCTCTAGATGCTTCATTACATAAGGTCTATATATAAATAAAGTGAGAACTACAACCACATAATAAGCAAAATATCTCACACTAAACTATACACACATGTTGCTCACTATCCACCACTCATTTTAAATCAATAGACGTGTCTACTACAAAATATCTACAATCTAGGAGTTTCTAGAGAAATCGCAATTTGCTAACAGAAATGTAATAGGGTGAAGCGGGTTTAT
Organism: Solanum etuberosum; assembly: GCA_029582245.1. Classification (NCBI taxonomy): domain Eukaryota; kingdom Viridiplantae; phylum Streptophyta; class Magnoliopsida; order Solanales; family Solanaceae; genus Solanum; species Solanum etuberosum. Next base: position 28,008 of record JAJONR010002469.1, on the reverse strand, counting down.
AGAACCAAACTTAATATAGATAGCTCAGTTTATAAATACAAAACACGGTTTGTTGTGAAAGGTTACGTGCGAATCGCAGGTATGGATTATAGAGACACATTTGCACATGTTGCACGACATGATACAATAAGGCTATTTGCTTTGGCAGCTCAATCAAATTGGAAGTTGTATCATCTAGATGTGAAATCGGCATTCTTAAGCGGACAGTTGCAGGAGGAGATTTATGTCAACCAACCAGAAAACTTTTATGTTCCAGGAATGGAGGATTAAGTGTATAAGTTTCATAAGGCATTATATGGATTTAACTAAGCTCCTCGAGCCTGGTACAGTAAGATAGATGCTCATCTCATTTATTATGACTTCAAAAGAAGTGAAAATGAAGCCATTTTATATATAAAGAAGGCTAAAGGAGGAGATGTTCTTATGGTGTCACTCTATGTTGATGATCTTCTGTTAACGAGAAGCAATGATGCTATGGTGAATCAGTTCAAGCAAGAAATGGAGACCAAATTTGAAATGTCCTATTTGGGTGAAATGAGTTAGTTTGTAGGAATGGAGATTCATCAAAATACTTATGGAATCTTCATTTCTGAGAGAAAATATGCAGGGGATATTCTTAAAAGGTTCAAGATGGAGAGGTTCAAGCCTGTACCAACCCTGGTGGCTCACAATAAAAAGATTTCAAAGTTTGAAGGAGGTGTAGGGCCGATCCAACAGTTTATACAAGTCTAATTGGTAGTTTGTTGTATTTGATAGCAACAAGACCTTATCTCATGTTCGCGACAAGTCTTCTGTTGAGGTTTATGCTAGCTCCAAGTCAAGATCATCTTGGTGTTGTTAAACGAACGTTGAGATATATCAAAGAAACTGCTGATTATGGTATTTGGTTTAAAAAGGAAGAGCAAGGGAAATTGATAGATTATTCAGATATTGATTAGGCAAGAAGCGTTGGTAATATGAGAAGAACATCTGAATATGCTTTTACACTTGGTCGGGCATGATGTTCTCATGGAATTCAAAGAAGCAAGAAGTGGTAGCCCAATCTTATGCAGAAGTAGAATACATTGTCGTTGTTGGTGCAACTAATCAAGCTCTATTGTTAAGAAAGATTCTGAGTGATCTGGAGCAAAATCTTATTGAATCTACTGTTATTAAGGTTGACAACAAGTCAGCAATATCTACGGCCAAAAATCCAGTTCAACATGATTGTAGCAAGCATATAAAAGTGAAGTTTCATGCTATCAGGAAAGCAGAGAAGAATGGGGAAGTTACACTTGTTCATTGCAGCTCATATCAGCAGATTGCAGACATTATGACCAAGGCTCTTCATGAGGGAAAAATTGAAGTTCTAAGGGCTAAGTTGGGAGTATCCAAGAAAGATCTCAAGGAGGAGTGTTAGAAAATGAGATATTTCTAGATAGTCTTTTGTTTAATGGTTCTTTTTAAATATTATGTTTAGTTTGTAAGGAAAGATAGTCCTTGTTTTATAGAATGTGTTTTGTAAGAATGTACAATAGTGGTTGGATAGGTATGGTCTCTACTAACTTTTGAAAGCTTATACAGCTACTAGTTTTTGGTCACGTGCTTTGCACGTGTGTCCCATATAAGTTTTTATAGATCGATAAAATGATTAAAATTACATAACTACGACGACATTCGAAAATTCATAGAAAATAAAATTAAAGAAGTCTAATAATGAGAAAAAAAATATTAAAAAAATAAAAGAAAATATACAACATACACATCCTTCTTAAGACTTTGATCATAATAATATAGATGAAAGAAGAAATACAAAATCAGTTCATAATATTTCGAATTCTTATCAGCACCTTCTTCCACAATCAATCAAAATTCAAGAATCTTCTTCACCAAGTCAAAAATAAAACATGAATCAAACAGTAAATAATAATATTAATTTCATGTTACCTTATAAATATAAGTTCTTAAACACAAGAAAATAAATTTACTTGTCTAGATAATATTGAGCAAAATCCAAAACAATATTTTTTTTTTACAGAAAGAAGAGAATTGTAATTTAGTATTCTTTTGTACACCTTTATATAGTGCAAGCAAGATAAGAAAGATGAGTAATATATAACTATTAATACTAATTACAGGTTGAATTTCAAAGGATAAAACTAATGAGGTTGAAATACGAAAAGATTATAACACAAATAATGTATTTAAGAACTTCTATAGGTAGCATCTTTTAATAATTGGAAGTTATAAAAGGAATGAGTGTTATAGATATTAAGAGTAACAATCAAATATGAGTCATGCAGAAGAGTTTAAAATAAATAAAAGAGAAAAATAATAAATAAATAAATAAATAAAGAAGAGAAAAAAATAGTTTGTATGATATTAAGTACAATGAAAATAAATAAATAAAAGGAAAAGATAAAAAAATGTAATTAATTAATTTTTAAAAGGATAAAAATATCTAATATCTTTCCATGGATATTTTCGTCTTTCTTCATTTGACTTAACACTTTTTCACTTTTAATATTGAATCATAATATGCGATGATTACTATTTAATATTTAATTAAATAGATATTTTATGACATACTAAATTAAGTGTAGGGGCAAAATGATATTTCAATTTTTACTTTTGTGGCTTCCCACTTTTAGTATAATATGATATGATATGATATGATATGATATATGATATGTGTGTATGCCTTTTGTAATATGTCATATGAATGAAAAAAGCTTCTGCTGAACTTATCTTTTTTCTCAAAAGTTTCAAATACTAACAATGCCATCACCATGAGCACCACCTATCTCTCTTGGATCAACTTGAACAGATACTACCATGGAAGAAAGTGCTTGTTCCCGCTTAAATTCTCTTCCTTTCCATTATTCTCTACTAAGTATGCCGAAAGACATCCATTTTTTATTTCTAAAATTGTCCATTACGATCAAAATACTCTTTTATTTTCTAAAATTAATGTAGGAGCTAAAAATACGTTAGTAAAAAAGAAAAAAATTAATCATAATTGTATTTCAAATAAATTTTCAATTTGATTTGTATGTAATTTTACAACTCAAAGATATCAGTTTAACAATTAAAATGCGCATTAAATTTGGATGAATAAAGATCATCAAGCCTCTAAAAAGTTAGAAATTTGACTAACAACTTTATGGGGCCATTATTATCCTGCACTTCTTGGTTGCCTATTAGACTAGTGCTCTTGATTTAAAAGCACTCAAATAGGTATAAATCCTTAATTAAAAAGGTTAGTTTTTATGAGATATACTAGTCATTGAACTGTAGATTATGACATTCTAAGTGTGAAATATAGAGGCATAGAGAAAATAAATAGTCATATTTATAAGATTTACTCAAAAATGACTAATGTAGTTTGCAATTCCTGCCTCCCCATTTTTCTTATGAGCACTTCTCCAAGAGATGCCATCGCTTTCTCACTTGACAATACATACTCAATTATCAAGTTCCCATCAATCTTAATAAGTGTATCATTCCTCGGGACATACAACGAGGCTGCCAGAGGATCAGTGCCACTGCCCACGTAAATAAACTCATATGCAACCTTATTGGTATTTTGCTGATTGCTTTCACCCTGACCTCCCCGGACACAATGTGAGCTATGATCTATTCCACCATAATTCCCAAAATAACCAGTCCCATTCACAGGCCCGTCAAAACTCTTCCATGATATTTTTCAAAAAATCCACTCACAAGAATCTCCACTCATAAATGGTTCCCTCATACCTCCATATATCACATTCAATAAAGGAACGAACCCACCAAAGAGAAGCATGAAGAACAACACACCAAAGAAGCTAATACTAGCAACCTTCTTTGTTTTCACCTCACTCTTCTTTTTCTCCACCTTCTTGCTACTTTTTGGCACTGGCGCTACTGCCTGTGGTTTCAACTTTGGAAAGGGAACCAATGACACTTGTGGCTTCATCATATAAGGTTGTGTATATGAAATCCATGGAGGAGGATTGGAATACATCCCGGGGGGTGGCACCACCTGAGGAGGTACACCAGTACTTCCAAGCTGTGTCTTTAGAGTTATATTTTCCGCCATTTCATAGGATATCTTTGCATTCAAATGTTGAATGAAGTATTCTTACTTTATCCTCTAACTCCTAAACATAATGCTTTTTTCTTTGCCTTGACAAATGAGCACTTTCCCTATTCCTAATTAATCTAGCAATCCTCTTTTTGTCCTCATAATTATTAACATTGTCTCTCAAAGAAAATATAGTGGATTTTTAGGGTATGCTTACATTATTTGAGTCTTCATTACCCTTTTCCCTTTTCAACAATAGCTATAGTTACTTATATTAGCATTGAGTTTCTGTTCTACAACTCCATCTTTCACTGAATTACTTCCTAAATTCGGAAAATAATGTACCGATTTGTTCGAATATGCCAGATTATTCAGCCCTTTTGTGAGATTGGAACCACAATTTGGAGATGACACTTTCAAGTACCCGGTGACATCGGTAGAAACCTGGTGCAATGACGGAGACACTTCATCCAAAACTCCCGAACTGATCCAACTATGAAGTAGTGCCGCCGATGACATGTCCATAACCATCACACCTCCTGCTGCCTGATTTTCGGCAAAATTGATCATTTCCTCCGACATCAACTCAACATTTCTAGAAGAAGTGCTAAAATTCCCAATAAATTCATTCCTAGGTTGACCAATGCAATTATGGTCCATATGGACCGGGTTCGAGCCCCGAGCTTTCCTGAGACAATCTACCAAGGTTGACTTGAATGTTCCACAAGCATCGTCAAAACTCCCTATCAGTTGACTCCTAGGTTGACCAAAGCTATTTGGGTCCATTTGACCCGACTCCAAACCTAGCTTCGACCCGAGACAGTCAGGTAGGTAATTAGGCATTTTAAACGCATCATTATCGGTAGGGTTTGGAAAAATATCATCCAATGGTGCATCAAAAATGATGTCATCAATCGAGAAATCAATGTTTCAAAATTTCATAGAAAAATCATCGATGTTTTCTTCATATGTAACGGTCATGTGTAGGGCGTAAAAAGTATGGTCAAGAGGTGGAACTGCAAGATCATCAAAGTCCTCGATGAGGTTCGCTTCATCCGCTGGTGATGGATCAGCCATATCAAGAATTTTTCAGCAATTGTTCACATAACTTCAATATGCAATAGTATTACTTTAAACAACTATCATTAACTAATGGGACCATTATAAACCCGCACTTCTATCTATATTATATGTTAGATTAGTGCTCTTGATTTAAAAGCACTCAAATAGGTATAAATACTTAAATAGAAAGATTCATTTTTATAAGATGTACTAGTCATTGAACTCTAGATTATGGCCTTCTATGTGTGAAATATACAGGCATAGAGAAAATAAATAGAATCAAATAGTTCTTGGATCACATATTTGCACCCCTTACTTCAGTGAAAAATAACAATCCTTCCTCAAGGTTTGATCTTTAAAAGAGGATTCTTGTATGGACATGCTCTTATTGGTTAAATACACATAACCAACTAATCAAACAACCTTACAAATTTATTTTTTGAAACTTTAAGAATCTTAATTTTTATTTCTAAGGTATGATACCTACAATATCTAATAAATCAATCTGAACAATCTCGAAAAATAAAACTTTAAAAGAAAAGTAAATGTAAGTTTCCTTTATATTCCTACTCTGTCTCTCGCTAAGTCTGTGATCAATTGCTAAAAAATTCTAGATATGGCCGATCCATCACCAGCAGAAGAAGCACACCTCATCTGGGACTTCAATGGTCTTGCAGTTCCACCTCTTGACCATAATTTTTACGCCCCACACATGACCACAACATATCAAGAAAATATTGAGGATTTTCTTATGAAATTTCAGAACATTGTTTTCTCAACTGATGACATCATTTTTGATGCATCATTCAATGATATTTTTCCAAACCCTACCAATGATGATGCGTTTCAAATGCCTAGATACATGTTTGACTATCTCGGGTTGGAGCTAGGTTTGAACTCGGGTTAGATAGACCCAAATAACTTTGGTCAACCTGGGATTCAACCGATGGGGAGTTTTGGCGATGCTTCTGGAACTTTCAAGTCAACCTCGGGAGATTGTCAAGGGGAAACTCCGGGATCGAACCCGGTCCACATGGACCGTAATTGCTTTGGTCAACCTGAGAATGAATTGATTGGGAATTTTAGCAATTCTTATAGAAATGTCAAGTTGACGTCAGAGGAAATAAGCAATTTTGCCGGCAATCAGGCAGCGGGAGGTGTGATGGTTAAGGACATGTCACCGCCAGGGCTACTTCATAGTTGGAGCAGCTCAGGAGTTTTGGATGAAGTGTCTCCATTTTTGCACCAAGTTTCTACCGTTGTCTCCGGGTACTTGAATGTGCCATCTACGAATTGTGGTTCCAATCTCTCAAAAGGGTTGAATAATCTGTCAAATTCTAACAAATTGGTACATTTTTCTCTGAAGTTAGGAAGTAATTCAGTAAAAGGTGGAGTTGTAGAACAGAAACTCAATACTAATATAAGTAACTGTAGCTATTTATTGAAAAGGAAAAAGGGTAGTGAAGACTCGAATAATGTAAGCAAACACCAAAAATCCACTATATTTTCCTTGAGTGACAATGTTAATAATGATGAGGATGAAAAGAGGATGAAAAGATTAATTAGGAATAGGGAAAGTGCTCACTTGTCAAGAAAAACAAAAAATTATTATGTTGAGGAGTTAGAATACTTCATTCAACAATTTAAAATTTGAATGGAAAGATATCCTATGAAATGGCGAAAAATATAACTCTAAAAGCACAACTTGGAGGTACTGGTGTACCTCCTCAAGTGCAGCCACCCCCGGGATGTAACCCCATCCTCCTCCGTCGATGTCATATGCACAACCTTATATGATGAAGCGACAAGGATCACAAGTGTCATTGGTTCCCATTCCAAAGTTGAAACCACAGGCAGTAGGGCCCGCGCCAAAAAGTAGCAAGAATGTGGAGAAAAAGAAGAGTGGGGTGAAAACAAATAAGGTTGCTAGTGTTATCTTCGTTGGTGTGTTGTTCTTCATTCTTCTCTTTGGTGGGTTGGTTCCTTTATTGAAAGTGAGATATGGAGGTATGAGGAAACCATTTACGAGAGGAGATTCTTTTGTGAGTGGAACTGGTTATTCTGGGAAATACAGTGGAAAAGATCAGAGCTCACTTTGTGGCCGGGGAGGCCAGGGTGAAAGCAATCAACAAAATACCAATAAAGCTGGAAATGAGTTTGTTCACCTGGGCAATGGTAGTGATCCTCTGGCAGCCTCTTTGTATGCTCCGAGGAATGATAAACTTGGTAAGATTGTCGGAGTCTGTATTGGCATGTGATAAAGCCATGGCATCTCATGGAAGTGCTGATAAGAAAAATAGAGAGGCAGGCCTCGCAGTTCCTGGAGATTTATCACCTGCTGTCCCAGGAATCCATCCTCGCCTTTATCAAAGTTCTGCAGGGGGAGAAAGGACTCTTGGATCTGAGGAGAAAGAGAATGTAAAGTCAACTATGCAGCAGTGGTACCTTGAAGGTGTTGCCAGTAAGTTCTTTTCAATCTAGACTGACTCTATTTATTCTTAACTTTGTGATATTAGTGAGCAGACTTCATATCATTTAAATTCATGTTTTGCTTTTTTATTTTTACTTATTTAGATTTGTCTTTGTTCAACAAAATAGGATTGTAATTTCCCTTTTCTTATATGTTCGGCTAACAGAGTCGTCTCTCTTTCAAATTGGTAAACTTTCTCCCTCTATGGTGGATTATATACAAAACACTGTTTTGACGAACATGATAAAGATTCCCGGGAACAAGACAAGTCCTTGATGATAGAAAGTTGAGCACTTCAACAAATGTTTTCTGGACTTCATATCATTTAAATTCATGTTTCGTTTTTCCTTTCCTTTTTTTTCAAGTTTAAATTCGTGATAGAAATGTATTCCTCTAGCTATTATACCCTAAACAACTTTCCAGGGGGGCAAATCTGGTTATCAATTGTTTCTCTTTCACGTGTTTGCTTTGAGAATTTAGGCATTTTGAATTGCTAGGAATGAATTTTTCCCCCGTAGAGTCCCTTAATTCTCTATCTGACCTCATTGTATCCTCGTCATAGTATATGTTCGAAGCAAAGTTATGGTTTTAAAGAAGCCTTCTTCTTTCCAGTCTTTTAATTCATTTTTTGTGTTCATTTGGGCAGGACCTTTGTTGAGTTCAGGCATGTGTACAAAAGTGTTTCAGTTCGATGCGTCATCTTCTGCTCCAGAAGCCATAGTTCCTATTACCAATTCTAGAGATATAACTATGGAAGAAAGGCAGAACGGCACACGTCTCCACAGAAATAGAAGGATCCTCAATGGTCCTCTAGTTTCCCTTTCTAGACCCTCTCACAACATTTCTGAAGAACAAATTGGGACAAATGGAAAGTAAGAGAACTTCAGCGGGAACAAGTCACTTTCTTCCATGGTGGTATCTGAAGTTCTCTTGCATTCCATTTGTTCAAGTTTGTTCTTCAAAGATGTTGAGGATCCTTCTAATTCTGTGGACACGCGTGACATTCTACCTTTCTTCCATAGGTATATTTCTAGCATTGGTCACAAGAACTATGGCTCCTAGGGTAGAATACGACCCATCAAACGGGAACACTTCTGTACAACATGCCTGAACTCAACAAAGGTCCTACTCAAATGAGCACAAAAAAACAAATTAAAAGACTGGAACGCAGAAGGCTTCTCCAAACCATAAATTTGCTTAGGACATATACTATGACAAGGATACAGTGAGGTCAGATATAGAATTAAGGGACAGTACGATAAAAAAAGTCCTTCCTAGCAACTCAAAATGCCTAAATTCTCAAAGCTAACACGTGAAAGTGAAGAAATTGATAACCAGATTAGCACCCTAGAAAGTTGTTTAGGGTGTAGTAGCTAGAGGAATACATTTCTATCATGAATTTAAACTTATTTAAAAAAATAGGCAAAAGAAAAGCAAAACATGAATTTAAAGGATATGAAGTTGAGAAAACATTTGTTGAAGTGCTCAACTTTCTATCACCAAGGACTTATGTTGTTCACATGAATCTTTATCATGTTCATCCAAATAGAACATACCTAAATATAGTTGGCAACTTACCTGGGCAAATTAAAGCTTGGAACGTCTGTGAATTAAGTGTAGTAGAATGATGGTGGATAAGAATCTGGAACACAGATGTAAGAAATCACAGCAAGAACCGACACAACAGGCAAATCTACTCACCACATTTGAAAAAACTTGAGAAGTCACCTCAAATATCAACCCTAACGACAAAACGGGAAAAAAAATCTTGATAACAAAATGGGAAAAAACTTTATACAATAGAGGGAGAAAGCTTACCAAGAAAATCCACTGACAGATAGAGTTTAGAGAGATGTCTGTTGAACATTTAATTTGTGCCCTTTTGAGTAAAAAATTGAGGAATTAAAAATATGACTTGATATAAGAGTAGTTTTATTTTTCTTTCTAAAATCCAATTATACACAATTTGAAAAAGAAGCAAACTTTACCAACCACATTTTCACAAGTTACAATTATATTGTTATAATTTTTCAGATCGAAAATTAATAATTTACTTTGTATATGTTTTGTTTTGTATTCAGTTTAACGGTAGCCTTAATCTTATAAATTTAACATATTGAACGTTGATATTTCAATGAAAGTATTTGTATTCATGTGAATTTTACGGTCTTTTTGAAGATTCCTATTCATTTAACATTTCCAAGTTTTAGCTTATCACACAGGTAAGTGAAAATATATTAGTTGATCTCTTTTTCAATCATTATATAATTGTTAAAAAAAAAAAGGAAAAACTGTAAAAATGAAAGAACCGACTAAAACCGAAACAGTAAAAACCAACTTTATGTTGCTTTGATTTGGTTTTAAGATTTAATAAACTGACATAATTGATTTCGTTATTTTTCCTATGAAAAACCAAACCGACCTATGTACACCCCTAATCATTATGATTAAATAGTTGTCAAATTTTTAATATAAAAAATTCTAATGAGTAGAGCTATATGTGGTAACTTCCCAATTTGAAAAAAGAAAAAAAATTGATTTTTAATAATTTTAAGGTATAAATTCAAAACAATAACGAATTACCTAACTAACTAATTTTTGTCCTAAACTAACACTGGCTTTCTCCCGGGCTTCTTGGCTAAACTAAATATCATTAATATTAACTAGTGAAGTGTAGTGTATCGCGTTAACTAATAATAAATGAATATAAAAGAACAAATTATTGTGTATGATATTTTATTAAGAACAGTTTTTTAAATAAAAATAACGTAAATTTTTAAAGATAAAAAGTGTACATAAAGGGTGTAACACCCCAAAATGCATAGCTCGGGTAAGACCAGGGAAAAGAGGAGAAAATTGCTGAAATTTGTAGAATTTTGTGTTTCACAGGCACCATCTACAAGCCGTAGAAGGAACCATGAGTCATAGATAGGTCCCATAGTTGAGACTTTAAAAATCAGGAAAATTGTGTCAATGACTACGACTATGGCAAGATGATCATTTATTGACTAAGTTAATGGTAACACTAGCTAGATTGACACGTCTTTTAAAGTATCTGATGCATTGTTTGATGGGCTATGAAATATTTCATAGACAATGGCAGATGTAGAACTAGATTAGAAGTTTAAATGGTTGTTTCTATATACTCAAGTAAACTCATGTTGTTTACTATTTATTTTTTTTCTATAGTTGCCCCATTACCAAAAGGTCCCTCTAGAAAAATACTATTGTTGTATGGATTTTTTTTGTTATTTTTGTTGTGATCCTCGCTTTATCAATAATTTTGTGAAAGGGTTCATCCATTTCTTTTGGGTGGGACCAGCTCGATCAGGTCTACTAGCTCTAGCGGCCGCTGCTCCATCAGCCGTAGTTTTGACCCTGCTCCACCAGTTGTTCCAACAATATTATATGAAAGAAACTCTTTGACAATTAAAAAATACTAACATGATTTTTGTAGTGGTATATCTGACCCTTTTTAGTTATACTCATAAATATCTTACATGTCAAACATACTTTTTAAATAAATAAGTTTATTTATGATTTATTTTAATTTAGGATCGCTGGCTCGAATTATGCACGAGTACAAAATTTTGTATTATACCAACCCAGAGAGATGAAAAGAATAAGACGTAGAGATGGAAAATATTACTGGTGGAGTTTTCTGAGTATATTGAAATGATCATTTAAGTTCTGCTCTTATTACTCCTATTAGTTAACAAATATGTATGCCCCTAACAAACAATATTGATACATATTAGGTATTCCCCATTTTTCCTCTATGATCAATTCATTACATTTTGATTACCTTAAAGAAAAAATTCATAAAAAGATATCTAGATGAAAAGTTAAAACACAAGTGTTAATATATAATGTACGTTAATTTGTGTTCTGTAAATATCATTCGGGTGATGATGGGTACTAGGTCCTATTTTGTGGGTTGCTAATATGTATGGTTCAATTGACTGGTGTTATATGTTACTTTCCTATTATTTAGATCCCTATGAACTATGAAACTTTCATTACTAAACAGAAGTCCCGAATAAAGGAGATATAATTGAAAGGAAAAAAAAAAAACAAAGTGTATTTATAAGATCTTGTTGCATTAATCGTGTTTTAGTTTTGTTGCACGTCAATTGTGTCGGAGATTTACAAGTGAGTTCATGGATTGTACACGGTTCTACGGGGCATAGACACGAGTCGTAGATCAGTAACAGAAATTGGGAAAAATTCCTTGAACATGAAGAGAAGGATATACGGGACGTAGTTGGATATACGGGACGTAGTAAGGGTCTCATAGATCAGACTTTAGAGAATGGGTATTTCAGTATATTGTTTCCTATAAATGGACCATAAGGATCGTATAAGGATTTACCAATCGTAAAATGGGTATCATGGACCGAATGTTTAGAAACCCAGGATCCTTCTCTGAGTTCTATGGACAGGGTTCTACGGTCCATAGATGGAACAACGGGCCATAGATTCCCTCGTAGAGTCCTTCCGACAGTTTTTAATGAGGATCGTTTTGATCTTTTTCCGCTCTTTTAATTCATATACTACGTCATTTTGACCTATTCTAAATGGAATTAGAAGATCCTTATCGGCCTAAGTCCTCTCATTCACTCCTAACCCTCTCAAAATAGATTTCTTCCATCTCAAGTCTCCTCTCAAGCAAGCTAGGGTTCCAAAGCTTCAAGTCTCCATTGAAGGATTTAAGTTAGGGTTCTTCATTCCGGGTATGTAGGAACTTCATCAATGGGTCGATCTTCACCTAGTGAGTCCCAAGGAAACCTCAATCTCTCAAGTTATGATTTTTCCAAAACCAGAGTTTCTATGATCTTCACGAGTTCTTATTGAAATTCAGTTTCTTCTTCACGATTAGTCTTCAATTGCATGAGTTTGATCATAATTCCATGTTTTCAATGATATTTTCACAAATCCATAACATGCAAATATTTTATGACTCAAAATTATGCTATTTAAAATGCATGTTTTAGATTATCAGATTTTCATGAATTATGATGCTTTCAAATAAAGTATCTCTCAGTATATTTTTTGTAACACCCCAGAAAAAAAAATTGAACTAAGACTCGAACCATCCTTCGTTGTGAGTAGGATTTTATCAAGGAATTTAAAATTTCTTAAGTATTAAGGTCAGGTCACTAGATATAGCACCTTGAGTTCCAAAAAGAATTAAAGAGAATTCATTCAAGTCATTCCTTAGTTCTTTTAAGTTTTTGGGTCAACTTCAAACGACCATAACTTTCATTACAAGATGAGTTATGAGACCCATAAGAGATCAAATGAAAGATCTCTGAGTCCTCTTTCCAACGCCATCGAGTTTGCTAATTTTCGAGCTCGTATGAGGGAGATATGCCCGTTTGATGTCAGGCTGTCTGTTTAAGGAAAGTTACTCGGATTTAAGAGGGGTATTTTGGTCTTTTTCTTACCCTATCATATTTAATTCATTTTTAGTAATTAAAGGGGTCTAAACTGATTTGGTTCAGTTTACACAATCATAATTCATGCTAGGGTTTTTAAAAAAAATTCAAGAAGAGAAAAGAGGAGAAAAGTCAAGGTTTTGTCAAGTTCTTGAGGTTTCGTTGCGGATTTCGCCAAGGGTTTGATCCCTAAGAGGTATGTAAGCTTCCATAGTGTTGGGTTCATTCACCCATACACCAATCATGATTTATTCAACGTAATTTCGTTCTTCAAATTTAAGGATTTAAGTTCTTGATAAGTGTTCTTGAAGTTTCATTCTAAATCTTATTTTGTTGGGATTTTGATGAGTTCTTGAGATAAAAGATAGTGAATTGAGGGTGGTTTGGATTAGATTATCTTGTACATAAGTTGAGTATTCGAATCTAAGTGATTGGAAAAGAAACCATTCGATTCTAGGCGAATTAGGGTCGAAAAATGAGTAAGAAAAAGTCGGACAGAAACAAAGTACCAGGTCCGCGACGCGGACCTGTTCCTCAGAAGTGAAACTTTCCTCTCCGTATCGTGGAGAGAACACGGACTCCACTGTTTCAAAACTTTTTTGCAACCAAATATTATAAATCATCTCCGCGTCTCGGACTTGCTCCCCAAATAGTGTTTTTCAACCGTTTCTCATTATTAACTTTCTAAAACTCATTTAATTATCAAGATATCCTTTCTATCATAAATCATAACCTTGAATTCATAATTCAAATTCAAGGTACAGTTAAGAGTCAAGTCTTGAGAGTTCTTTCGAGTCTTTTGAGAAAGTCCCTTTGAGTCTTTTGAGGAGTCCTCTACAATTTCTAATAACTTGTTTCAAGACTCGAGTAAGTGAGTATGAGAATGAGGAAAATGTATTCATGAGTCTACACTATCATCGAGATCCTTCATATCATGAACCATAACTCTTGAATTCATAATTTAAATTCAAGAAAGAGTTAATAGTAGAGTTCAAGAAAGTCTTTGAGTTCAATTGTGAATCCTTTGAGATCAACTATCGATTTGAGCTAAGCTTTGAGGAAGTAAGTATGAGAATGAGAAGAGTCATATACATGATTTCCATATTGTTATGTAGACCCTTGAGTCGAGTCGTTCATGCCCATAAATTCCGCATGAACTCCATAAGTTGAGTATCTTTGAGAGGAGTAGTATCTTCAAGTTCTAAGCTTTGAGTATTGAGTTCCTAACCCTTTGAGATTATATTCCTAATCAGGGGACTATTACATGTTACTTATTGAAGGTCCTTGAGTTGAGTTGTTCATGCCCATAATTCCGCATGAACCCTGTGATTTTTTAAATGAGTAGTATCATGAAGTCCTTGAGTTGAGTTATTCATGCCCATAATTCCACATGAACCCTATGAGTCGAGCAGTCTTGAGATGAGGAGTATCATTGAGTCCTTGAGTTGAGTAGTTCATGCCCATAATTCCGCATGAACCCTATTTTATGAAGTCTTTTTACAAATTATTTTAAAACTTGTTTTAAAGACTTGAGCACTGAGTTGAGGAAGAGTAGAGCTGAGTTCATTTTCTTTAAAATGATATGTGGGAACTAAGTATTCCCAAGAGTAATGTTTTTACATTGAAGATGAGAGGAAACTGAGATTTCCAAAAGAGTTTTCATGAGCAGTTTTAGTACCATCTCTTTTAAGAGAAAGATCTTTTGAGTAATAATCTCAAACCACAGAAAAAGTTATGTTTTTAAACATATGAGCTAGTTACATTTTGGGAGTAGTATTAAGCACCGATATGGGGACGAGTTCAGATAACTCAAGTCTCCATAAACCATGTAGCCAACATGGGTAGAAAGGGTCATACTTTTTAGATGATTCCTTAATGCTTTTAGCATAGACTAGTAGATCCACTTAGTAGTAGGTCCTATACCCAGCAAAGTATAGGACAGTTCTGGCAGCATGGGCTAGACGTTGTATCATCACATTGCTCATAGTGATGGTTGTCGGTTAGAGAATCTCCCACAGAGTTATATTGTATTTTTATATACAAATTTAGTTGTTGTTGTATTCTTCAATACATTGAGTTGCTATCTACTGTTTTAAAAGCTTTCCATATATTGCATCTTTTATTGTTGCTTGATCTTGAGTTGAGTATCCAAAGTTGAGTATCTTATTCTTGAGTTGAGTTTAGTTGAGTGAGTTGAGAAGAGGTAAATATGTTTCCTTTTTATTAGTTCAAGTTTATGTTTATGCTTTAGAATTCCCCTTACATGCTCGTACATTTCATGTACTGAGCCATTTGGCCCGCATCGTTTCATGATGAAGATACAGGTATTCAAGATCATCAACAGGCACTTCGTTGATACCATTTGCAGTTCCAGTTAGCTAGGGTGAGCCTCCTTGCTTCTGAAGGATTTCATTTACTTTTCAGTTTCGTCATGATGTCGTGGGTCTTGTCCCGACTTCCATCTTTGTCATTTAGAGGCTTCATAGATAGATAGTAGAGTTGGAGAAGTCTGTTTCATTTATTTTGTTAAATGTTTTAAATACTTGAGTTGCCTATTTCTAGCGAGTTGAATATATTATTTTATTCAGAGTTAATCTTTTGAGTTAAAGATTTTGTAATTGAGTTCAATGAATTTTATTCAGTTTTAAGCTTTGTATGTTTGAGTTAGTCTTCTGCTTGTAGTCAGCCAGGATGATGATTCGCTTGGGGACCAGAAATGATTCTCGAGTACCGGCCATGTCCAGGGTGTAGGCTCGGGTCGTGACATTTTTAGATATCAAGATTAAGATTCTTTCAGAGAAAGTATGATTATGTTCAGTTATCATGATTTATGAAAAAGAAAAAAAAAGTTATCATGATTTATGAGCTACTGAATATTTATGAGTTATCAGTCAAATTATTATTATTTCCAGATTATGCATGATCATTTGGGAGTAATACTTTACATCGAGCGGATTTAGGGATGAAGGATTCTGGTCAGTGTCTGTGGACCTTTAGTAGCAATCCCTAAGTCCTAGAACTATGTGTCCTCATAGGATTAGTCTTTATAGACTTTAGCTAGTGGATCCACCTTACCTCAGATATCAGGTCTCTTACCTTGGCAAGTATTGAACACTCTCTTTTAGGTGTGGGAGCAGTACATTGTATATATAAGATCGATTTAGTGATATACAGTTATATACCTAATGATGAACCCCCTCAGCAGAAGCCAAAGGCTTGGTTTAGTGGTAAAGTGGGTTCATGATTTTGCCAAAACTCCTCAACTTCGCGAGTTTGAGTCCGGGTAGCAAACCTTTTTTTCATATTTTAGTTTGCTGATGTTGCCTATTCTTTTCCCTAGCCTCAGTTTCATTGTTTCCATACTCAACAGGGCTAGGGAAAAACTCGTAATATAATTTTTTTAACTTTCTATGTTTTATTTTTCGTGTTGATATAGAGTTGAATTTTGTTTAGTTGCTTATATTTGATCCGACCCGTTCATATATCTGACCTGACCCGTTTATATGTGAATACTATTAATGTGCTTACTTATTTTTTTGAACCCCCTTAATGGAAATTCTTCCTCCGCCATTGCTTGCACGGACGTGAAATGCTTCGTGAGCCGGGCTTGTGAGTGCATAATATTCCAACAAAACTACAATCTCTTTTACCTTCTTAGTGCTTGATCTTGCTAAGACTTCCAATCAATATGATAATTGACTATTGTATCTTTTTAGCTTTTGCTAGCAAGATGAAGAATTAAAGAATGTTAAAAAATCTCAGAGAAAAGAAATAGAAAACCAACAGAACATCTTGATTTAAGGCTGCTCAAAATTTAATATATATTTATAAAAAAGATAATCTATATACACTAAATAATTTTTCGACCAAGGACATTTATCTGACCAAGAATGGTCCAGGGAAGGTATTTATATATGGCACTACATTAAACTTACTACTAGTAGTTATTTCCAACCAACATTGAGTACTACTAAAAGAAGTACTAAAATTCTATGTTGCTCGGACTCTCTAAAAATGCCAACGGATGCGTGTCGAATCCTCCAAGAGTAGTGCATTTTCAGAGGATCCCACCCGGGTGTGATAATATGTTGGAGAGTCAATATAGCTGGAATAGCTCCGGACTAGTTAATCCGCCTGCTAGAGTGACCATTTTCTTGTTGCGCAAATTCATCTGCAATTGGTTTTTGGACGAGCTACTTGTCAGCAAACAGAAGATGTGATTATATTTCGATGATATTCAAAAGGAATGAAGTATTGCATGCCCAAGTTCTTTCATGAATCTCTCTCTCGGGCCAAGAGTCGATTTGTTCTGTTACAAACAGAGGAAACATGTGCCCTTCACAGGCAGAATCACTGGTTTTGTTCTCCGTTTCCCAGTCTGCTCTGCCAAAGTAATCCAAAACCAGAATAAAACTTGTTATAAGCACTTATAAGTAATCAAAATATAGATGTAGGTAATCACATATTCCTAATCCAAAACGAGCACAACATGTCTAATCATGAATTAGTGCATTTCGTGTTTTTGAGCAAAGGGATTAAGAATCTAGCATTCAATGTTTTGGAAGAAATAAAAAATGTCATGAGTCGTTATCTCATGTAATAGACAAGTTAATACAAAGACTCTTGTTGGTTATTGGGAACTCTTAATATGACAGTCTTTACTTTTTAGTCTGTTCCAGAATAATATCACATTTGTCGTTTTCACCTTAGCTAGCTTTCACAAAGGACCATATATACATGAACTTGAATTGTTACAAATCCTAATTTTGAGCATATTTCTTGTTCATCCATAATGCAATGCAACTCCTGCATTTAGGAAAAGCAGAAGATCTCTCTATTATGTCACACAACTACAATTCGAAGATACCAAATAGTCAAATAAATAACTTCTATGACTACCTCTTTTGTTCCCTTAAAACTGGAGTTGCTCTAAACTCAGTCCATTGAACTACTTAATCCGCGTGCTGGATTGACCATTTTCAGTACTTAACTCCTGCTTCCACAATAGAACTTCATGGTGGGGGAGAAACTGTTTGTGCTCGAGCATTGGAGCTAATTGGATTCCGAAGCTTCTTTTATCCACCTGTTTTGGCAAAGTTATCTTGCCATTGATTTGCAATTTGTTTTTGGGTCATCTATTTTTCAGAAAATGGAAAACGTGATTATATTTCGAAATGAAATGTAAAAAAATGAATTTTTGCATACCTAAGTTGTTTCTCAGAAAACATGTTCCCTTCATAGGCAGTGTCCCCAAAGTAGAGCATCTTCCCAGTTTTTCTGCCAAACTAATCCAAAATCATGAATTAGTGTGGATAATCAAACTCACTGCTAATATGTACATCACCCATTGACAATAGGGGAAAGAATGCGAAGAAATAATTTATATATAAACAGAAAACACAAATTCATGAGGTATATACCTATATTTAATCTACTTGTGACCTTTGTTTCTTAGAAGAGGAGCAACTGGCCTCTTCATATCTGCTCTTCCTTATCCCAATGTGAAGCTCGGCTTCATCTTTATACAACAAACGAACTCCAAATTCATCTATTCCAGTAAAATATTTTTCTTGTTCAAAATCAATTAATTTTTGAGGGGAATATAACTTAATGTACCCATAGTCATTTGGTGTTTTTCCATTTGCATTAGATGCATCCCATAAACCAGCAAGAGGTATCAAGAAAAAATGAACAGTAAATTCATCAATATATTCTGAATGGTTGGGTAAGACAATTTTCTGGGTCATCGACGACATCCCATCATCACATAAGGGAATCAAGTGAGCTGTGATGTCAATTAAATCGCCAAGGTAACATACAACAAATCCCAAGAAGTTATCCAATTACATACCAATTTTCAGGAAAATTGATTGATAAACTTTCATCCGGTCTCTGAAGGTGGAACCAACTTGGAATATCCTCCTCCAGACTCGTAAACACTCTTGGTGACAAGGAATGTGAACCAGAGATGTCATGCTGCAATGATGAGATATTCTGAAACAACGAATTACAGATCAAATCATTGCTCCAATCTGCTTCTATTGTAGCTAATTGCTGTGGAAATTCTGGTAGTTGTGTAAGCTTCTTGCAATCTGATTAGTCCAAGCATCGAAGAGAACCAAGCTGGGCTATGCTTCGAGGCAAATACTCAAAATTATTTCCACAGAGAAGCAGCTTTTTCAAAGAGGATACAATGTCTTCGAGAAGTCCTCCATCTATTAAATCGCAGAAACTGACATCCAAAGTATCCAAGTTTTGCATCCCCATGAAACC
Source organism: Solanum etuberosum (assembly GCA_029582245.1). NCBI lineage: Eukaryota > Viridiplantae > Streptophyta > Magnoliopsida > Solanales > Solanaceae > Solanum > Solanum etuberosum. The sequence continues at coordinate 8,720 of JAJONR010002469.1, read as the reverse complement.
TGGAAGCTGTGTAAGCCTCCTGCAACCTGATAAGTCCAAGAATCGAAGAGCACCCAATTGGGCTATGCTTCTAGGCAAATGCTCAAAATTATTTCCACCGAGTTTCAACTCTACCAAAGAGGATAAGGATCCAATATCTTCCGGAAGTCCTCCATCTATTAAATTGCATCTACTGAGATTCAGTTTTTCCAATGAGCGTAACCCTTCACTCACCGGAGGGAACACAAAGTACACTCTATCTTTTGAGTAATTGTCTTTTTTAAAAGACAAAAATTTAAGCTTGTTCAACCGGACAATGGAAGACGGAGGTTGTGAGATTAGAGTATAGCTGGCATGAAGCTTCTCCAAGTTTTCTATATCACCTATCTCTTTTGGCAAGCTTTCAAGTTTTGCGCAGTGTGACACATCTAGCGTCACCAAATCTTTCAACTTACAAATGATGCTTGGGAGCGATACAAGGTTATACATGTATCTCAAATTTAGCTCTGTAAGATGAGGTTGGAGATGAATGATAGATAATGGCAGTTCCCTTATACTAGAGCATGACATCATAATCTTTAACTCCGGCTTCATTATTCCGAGGATTTCTAGAAATTTCTCTAATCTATAACAGTTGAGAAGATTCATAGATTCAAGAGATTCCACATTAACATATGGAAACCTGTCAAGGCTTTCACAACTATACAAAATCAAAATAGTGAGTTTTCTGGAACATCTCAGGGAATGATGAACTTCTTCAAGACTCTGACATTCACTTAGATTCAAATACTCCAAATTTGGCATCCCCTTGAAATCTGGTGTTCTCTTCAGGCTTGTGGTCCCACTTAGATCTATCCTCCATAGAAACGGAAATTGCTGCTATTCAAAACACAAGAATTATAATTTTAGGAGAAGAGAAAATAAAAAGTATCTCAAATAGAAGAGTACCTTTGTTTCATTCCATAAATGATGCAACGAACTCCACCGGAGATCAAGATGAACAAGCCTTTTGGGATTAAAATTTTCTGGCAATAACTTCCAAGAATAGTCATGCCAAACAAACCAGCACAAGTTGTTGGACAGGTACTCAATGGAGTCATCATGGCAATTGGAGTCGGACGAAGAGGATAAGGTTCTCCTCCATAAGTCAGATTCATCACATATGCATAATATCCTAAGCCTTTTCATATTTTTCATTGCCTCTTTGCTAAAGCATACTTTTTTAACATAACTACACCAGATTGCTTCCATTCTCATGCTCCCCTGCTAAAAAACATCATGACCCACAAATTATAACTTTACATGTCGTGTATAAGTATTGTAGAGTGTCTATGTTGCTCGGGCTCTTCAGAAAAAGTCAAGGAGTAAGTGTCGGATTCTCCAACTATTAAGTAACATTTAAAATTTACCGTTGGTTTCTTAAAAGAAATTAATTATAAACATTAAAATGTGTCAATCATTTGGTGTTTCTTATCAAACTTTTAAAGATTAATTTATAATTATTGCATTTTAATACTCATTACACATACTTATATAGAATTTTAATCGTTATAACGAGTCTATAAAAATACTCAATAAATTAATATAAACTTCTCAGATTTCTCAGTTTTTAGAGTAAAGTCGGAAAGCTTTTCATGCTGTGATACAGCAAAATTGTAATAATTCTCATCTTTTAAATAAAATATAATCAATGATCAAATGAGTTCTACACCAAGGATTTATAAGGTAAGGTTTTCCCTTCCTTGTCTTTTTTCTATTCAAGAAGTTTTATTAACAAAAGGTTACTCAGAGTAATAGTTGGGTAATATTAGCTTAAAAGATTACTAATTGAGTTATTATGTAAAAAGTATCGTACAAATTTCAAGTTAATCCAAAAAATGAAAGTTAGATTAAGCATATTAAGCGGCTACTAGACTAATTCATGGCTTGATAACATAAGATAAATGAATTTTGATATATGAAAACCAGAAATTAAATATTATTGCAATATTGTTTAGTCTACTTACTGTATTGTTGACCATCACTTCTTCTAAATCTTCAACATCCCATAATCTGCTACGTTCACCCGGATCCTTTTGCATTTTCGCTATATATTTACCCATATCTTGTATTAAGTCATGCATCTGAATCGTATCATTGTCGATGAACGCAAGAGATTTGTCAGTTAGGACACTCAATTCAATATTTGCTCCAGAATAACAGCTCTCAAGAATTGACATGATGTAATCTTTTCTATTCCCTCGTAAAAAGCATGCTATATCTAGAAATATGTCTTGTTGTATGGTCTCCAGTCTATCGTAACTAATTTTAAGTTTTTCAATGATTTCTGACTTGGAGTTAATTTTCATTTGCTCTATAGCACTTCTCCACTCAGTTATGTCCCTCTTATGTAAGAAAGAACCCCACACTTTCAGCGCTAAAGGAAGGCCTTTAGCATGATTAACGACCTCCAACGAGAGCTTCTCAAAACATTCACTTGGAACTTCTTCTTTGAAAGCATATTGATTGAACAATTTAATAGCATCATGGTCAAGTAGTGTAGTCACTTCATATAGTACATCATTCTTTCCTATCAAATGCTTATCTCTAGTTGTTGCAATAATCTTACTGCCTTTGCCAAACCAATCAAGATCCCCTGCTAGGTTATCCAAATGGTCACTGTGATCTATGTCATCAAGCACAACTAAAACCTTCTTAAATCTAAGTCTATGAGCTATCACGTGCTTTCCGTCCTCCTTATTATTCACGTAACCATCTTTTTTCCTCAACAGTTATGAGAGAAGGATATTTTGCAAAGAATGCATTCCACATTTATTTTCTTTAATATCCGCAAGAAAACAAGCACAATCAAATTGATTTGAGTTTGTATCAAAAATAGCCCTTGCTACTGTCGTTTTACCAACTCCTCCCATACCCCAGATCCCCACAATCCAAACATCATTGATTTCCATCTCTAGTAGGGCTTTTACTTTATCTAAATGAGTATTTATTCCCACAATATTTCGCAAATAAGATACTGAAGTCTTGCATAATTTGGACTAAACTTGGTCAACAATACGCTGAATACAGTCTGATTCAATCCTATATAAAAAAAAAAGAATATTGCTGATATCCACAGATAAAGACTCAAGAATAAAAAGTAGTATTTCACATTATAGAGTACTCCATTATTATGATAAAAGGGACTATGCACATAAATCAAACTTTAAGAATCAATCAGAATATTTTTGAGGTTTGTTCTATAGTAATATAGTATGTATATAAGTATTCTTTTCAATTTATGTGTTTTCAACTCACCCATCACGGATATCCTATCCTTTTAGATTTGCAGCAGCAGTTAGGGCATTCCTCCATCCTTTCACCATCTGCATCCCCTCAACATCATCCTTATACCTCGATTCGTGTTTGGCAAATGCTTCTGCAAAGCTATCACTTTGGTATCAAACATGTGATGGATCCACATAACAGAAAATTGGTATGACGGTTTGTCCATTTTCTTTCTCCTTGCATTCCATAATCTTCACTAGTTCATTCAAGCACCACCTTGACGTAGCATAATTCTTTGAGAAAATGATTACGGCAACTTGAGACTCTTCTATAGCTTTCACGAGTTCTTCTGAGATGGAATCACCATCCTCTAGCCTTTTATCATCTAAAAGGGTGAATATTCCCCTGTTGTCCAAACCTTGGTACAAGTGACTCGTAAAATTTCTCCGAGTATCTTCGCCTCTAAAACTTAGAAAGACATCATACTTCTGTCGAGGACAATACTGTGAATTACTCGCATAAGAAGAAGATGATGCCATCAATTCGATTAATTGTCTAAAAAGAAAAATAAACAGTATGGATGAGATCAATTGATGATATTTTTGACAAAATTATATACAAGAAAGAAGAAATAAACAAGTAGCACTTGAAACATGAGATCTTCTATGAATAAATAATTGTTATGGGATCTAGTCAACTTATATTTTCATTGAATATTAATAGAAGTAATAGGTAGGAAATTTCTGTGAAGATTCTTAATAGAAAAATATTGCTCAGACAACAGTTGACAGCTATTCTGGATCTTCCTTACCATTAGCAATAATCAATTATGAAACTACATATATATGTAGAAAATAACTTTGTTGGTCACTCAACTAATAGTTGAAATCCGTTTTCACAATCGAGGATCATCACATTGAACAAAAAAAAATTGTATGAAAAATTATCTTTAAAAAAATAATAATATAAGGGTGGGGTGGTAGTGATTGAGGTATTAACAATTTAGGTTTGAATTAATAATTTTTGGCTGTAGGAGATTAAAGTGAGTTACAACCATTTTACCCTAACCATATTTGACCAAATTCATATTTACTCATATTTTATATGAGTGGATTATGATCCAATCCATTTTAACTCAATCCATATTCAATCCATCCAAATCCGATCCAATCCACCCATTTGTCACCCCTACTTCTAAGTAACATTTGGTATAATACTCTAGGACTCAATATTTTTCAAGAAATTAGGAAAATCATAAGCCTTTTACTCTACTACAATTAGTATTATGTTATTATCTGATGTAATAAGCAAGTTAACACAATTTTTGTTGCTTATTTTCCACCTTCAGGAGAGTGAACGAACCTCAGCTTCACCTCGAACTCCAGCTTCCTGCATTGTCTCACATTAATTGTTTCGTCTTTTACCCAACTCCCTACCATAGCAAATTTAAAAGTTAAAACAAATATTTCTCCAAAAGTAAAAAACTGAACTACTAGTAAGTTTTGTAGCCATGGATTGACGTTTACCTTTGGGAAATACAATCCTTTGCCTAATCTACAATGATCAACGACATCTTATGTTTCACATTTCCCTTCAAAAGAACTACCTCTTTTGTTCCCTTAAAACTAGAGTTGCTCTAAACTCAGTGTCAAGCCCCGAGCCAACACCCTGGACGTGACCAACACTTGAGAACCATTGCTGGCTCTCAAGCAAACCCTCGATTTGGCTGACTACATAGCGAAAGATTTGACTCGAGCAAATTAAAAGCTTTGAAGAGAAAATATAACTCAATTGACTCAAATACTCATTTAATCAAAATATAATATTCACAAAACACTTTAAAGAAAGAATTTCTGAAAACAACTTGCTATCTATGAAGCCCCTAAGTTCAAGATGGACGTCGGGACAAGACCCTCGATTCCACAAAGTAAATACTGAAATGAAAAACGGAGCCCTCCGGAATGCAAGGAGGACTCACCAAAACTCTCAAATGGAAAGTGCAAAGTGATCTCAATGAAACGTCTATTGATGATCCTGAACACCTGTATCTGCATCATAAAAAGATGCAGGTTGAATGACATCAATATATTAAATGTATGAGTATGTGATATAGCTGAAGAGAAAGGACTGCAATAGATATAAATATATACTCAATTGAATGTAAAGAAATAAAGAAGTGAAATCATTTAAATTGAGAAAGGTAAAGAAGAGTTTTGAGTAGAGTAAAGAAAAGTTTTGAGTAGAGTTTGAAGAGATGTTTTGAGGGAGAGAGTATAAGGGAACTAAGTATTTCCCAAAGATATCATTTTTTTAAAGTGGGAAAAGAGAAATTTTGATTTCTAAATGAGTTTATGAGTTCAGAGATATTTCAGATCATTACCTCTGTTAAGAGGATCTTTTGAGTAATTACCTCAATTTGAGAAAGAAAATGTTTTTAAACATTGAGCATGAGTATATATTTATTGGAAGTAGTATGAGCACCGATATTGGGATGAGTTTAGACAACTCAAAATCCTCATAAACCATGTCTGCCAACATGGGTAAAGGATCATGTATTTTAGATGAATCTTTATTGCTTAGTGAATCCACTTAGTTGAGAGGTTCTATACCCCATCACAGTATAGGATAGTTATGGCAGCGTGGGTGAGACGATGTACCATCACATGATTCATAGTGATGGTTGTCGGTTAGAGAATCTCTCAAATAAGAGTAAAAAGAAAAAAATATTTTGTTGTATTTTTATATACATCCTTGAGTTAACATCTTTTATTTATGAAGCTTTAAATATTTCCATCTCCTCTATTGCTTTGTATTGAGTTGAGTTGAGGTATGTATTCTTTTAGCCTTATGAGTTCAGTTATTTATCCATTCGGCTATATTACATACTCGTACATTCAATGTAGTGATGTCATTCGACCTGCATCTTTTTATGATGCAGCTACAGGTGTTCAGAATCATCAATAGGCACTTCGTTGAGATCACATTGCACTTCAAATAGCTTGGGTGAGCCTCCTTGCATTTCGGAGGACTTCACATTTATTTTCTAGTCAGTTGTCTTGAGATATCATGGGTCTTGTCCCAACATCCATCTTGAGTTATAGAGGTTTTATAGATAGATAGAGTTGAGGAGTCTCGTAGTATTTACTTTTCCTTGAGATGTTTTTGCAAACTATTATACTTATGTCGTTGAGTATTTTACAGACAGTTTGAGTTGAGTATTTGCTTTGAGTTTAAATGTTCTAAATTTTGTTTTTAAGCCTATTATCACTTGAGTAAGTCTTCCGCTAAAGAGTCTGCAAGGCCAAGGGTTCACTTGGGGACCAACAATGATTCTCGAGTGTCGATTACGTCCAGGGTGTAGGCTCGAGGCGTGACATCTAAAGTCCTTAAAATCTACTTCTCTCATCTTTAGGATGAAGGCAATGTATGAGGCATTAAAAAAATTCTATGCTTTCAAACTGATAAAACAATTCAGTCAGGTTTAATAACTTCCAACACCTCTGATTTAAAATGATGGATAACCCATAAGAGTCGTTCATTTATTATTATTTTTTGAAAATATCTATCTAATTTATTCTTTAAATATTTAAGGGATGGCATCACCTTGAAAGGTGGCCTCCCTTCTCAACTTCTTAAATTTTACATGTTCTGAACATTCAGACATATTAAATTCCTTAATTAGGTTAGTTTTTAGTGTAACATTTTAATATTAATAAAAATGTATCATATGTCACATTATGTATCATGTTATATCCATTAGTGGGCATTACATTTGTGCCTCTTTACTCTCACCTATTGTGGTAGAATGTGGTCGTTAGTTGTTAGTAGCTTTTGTAACCACCAACTCTTCATTTCACCTATTATAATACGTCATTGTACCTTCTAACTCATCATATCATCATATCATATATCATATTCATTCATATATTATTATAAGTGGGAAGCTCCTAACCTCAAAGTTGGATTACTATTTTATCCTTATCTTACCGCAAAATAAATTAAATATTAATATCTATTTAATTAATTAAATATTAAGTAATAGTTATATTTAAATTCATGTATCAAACAAGATCTTAATGCAATCATATATTCATATACTAAATGTGGCTAATGAAGAGTCTAATAACCTTCAATTTTCATTTGTAAGATAAGTGAGGGGTAATGCAGAGTCTATCAAAGACACTCACACAACATTATTTATATTTCCTTCTTTCATCAAAATTTGTGATCATCTTGCATTCTACATTAGGTTAGTCTACATCATTTGTAAAATTTTCATTACCAATTTGTAATTGTAAGAATTCTTACTGATTCATTTATTTGTATTCTCTTACAAATTTCATGCATATTCATCTTCTTTTTGTTGAGAAGTATGTAAATTATCATAGTTACAAGATGAAGTTGTAAGTGAATTTTTATTTTTCATATCTCCATCTTTTTGAGTTTTCAAATATAACTTCGTAATTGATTACTATATTTTTGTATTCTTCATTTCTTCTATTTTTAGGATATAAATATAATTAAGCTAATCCCAATTTAGATCTATAATTAATTATTTTGAGGGTAAGCATGTTAAATCGCACAAAATATTTTCACAACTAGACCCGTAAAAGAGTAAGTCTTTGATAGACATTTATAGTTATGTCTTCTTCGTTGTTTGATAATCATATATATTTTTAAAACAACATGTTTGTACGTTTTCCTTTTTATATGTAATCTCAAATGTTTAAAAAATTCATGCACTTAACTATTACAGAGAGGTACAAAATTTAGTGCAAAAGTAAAAATAAAATAAAAAATAATGTAAAGTAAAAATTAGTGTAACTATTAAATTGAATTTTACTGTATTAGAATTCATATTTAATTTTTTATATATAGATCCTTTAATATATAGTTCAAGAAATATAGTGTATCTGTATTTTTAACATAGTCATGCTTTCTTTTCTGTTTATTTTTTTTATGATTATTATTTAGTAATGCAAAGAACGATAGCAAGAATTTCTTTCTTAACCGTGCTATAATTCTTTTGAGCAGAGTTCCAGACTCCAGAAGTATAACGAACTAATTGCTCTGGCTTACCAGATGATTCTTTTTGTTTGAGGATACCTCCATAGCCAATGTCAGAAGCATCAGTCTCAACAATCATAAAATAATCAGGATTGGCTATTCCTAGGCACGGAAGATGTTTTACAACTTCTTTGATTTTGATAACTGCAGAGGTTTGATCATTTCCCCATGGCACTGGGGGCTTCTTCAACCTATCATAGAGAGGTTTACAAAGTTGCCTAACCTTAGGAATAAAGTCGGCCACATAATTGAGACTTCCTAAGAATCTCTGTAACTGGGCTTTATCTAAGATGGTGTTAGGGAATTTATTGGAGAACTCAAGGGCTCTGCAAATAGGTTTGTAAGTACCTTGATACAAGTCATGTCCAAGGAATCTGATTGAAGTTTGAAAAAGCTTAATCTTTTTA
>JAJONR010002468.1:0-63950 GCA_029582245.1 Solanum etuberosum | reverse complement strand
TGAGTTGAGCCCTATTTTCTCTAAGTCGAGTTGAACTATGTTTCACAGAGTTGAGTACCTTATTGTTGAGTTGAGCCCTATTTCTCTAAGTTGAGTTAAACTGTGTTTCACAGAGTTGAGTCCCTTATTGTGGAGTTGTTCCCTATTTCTCTGGGTTTAGTTGAAATATGTTTCACATATTTGAGTCTCTATATATTGAGTTGAGCCCTATTTTCTCTGAGTCGAGTTGAACTATGTTTCACAGAGTTGAGTACCTTATTGTTGAGTTGAGCCCTATTTTCTCTAAGTCGAGTTGAACTATGTTTCACAGAGTTGAGTACCTTATTGTTGAGTTGAGCCCTATTTCTCTAAGTTGAGTTAAACTGTGTTTCACAGAGTTGAGTCCCTTATTGTGGAGTTGTTCCCTATTTCTCTGGGTTTAGTTGAAATATGTTTCACATATTTGAGTCTCTATATATTGAGTTGAGCCCTATTTTCTCTGAGTCGAGTTGAACTATGTTTCACAGAGTTGAGTACCTTATTGTTGAGTTGATCCCTATTTTCTCTAAGTCGAGTTGAACTATGTTTCACAGAGTTGAGTACCTTATTGTTGAGTTGAGCCCTATTTCTCTAAGTTGAGTTGAACTATGTTTCACAGAGTTGAGTAACTTATTGTTGAGTTGAGCCCTATTTCTCTAGGTTGAGTTGAACAATGTTTCACAGATTTGAGTCTTTATATATTGAGTTGAGCCCTATTTTATATGAGTCTAGTTGAACTATGTTTCACAGAGCTGAGTACCTTATTGTTGAGTTGAGCCCTATTTTCTCTAAGTCGAGTTGAACTATGTTTCACAGAGTTGAGTACCTTATTGTTGAGTTGAGCCCTATTTTTTTGAGTTGAGTTGAACTATGTTTCATAGAGTTGAGTCTCTTATTATTAAGTTGAAATATGTTTCTTTGAGTTGAGTTGAGTTAAGTTGTGTTGGGTTGAGTAGAGTTGAGTGAGTTGAGAAGAGGTAAGTATGTTTCTTTTCCATCAGTTCAACTTAATGTGTATGTTTTAGAGTTCCCCTTGCATGCTCGTACATTCCATGTACTGACGCCATTTGGCCATCATCGTTTCATGATGCAGATACAGGTAGCTAGGGTCATCAACAGGCGCTACGTTGATACCACTTGCAGTTCGAGTTAGCTATGGTGAGCCTCCTTACTTCCGGAGGATTTACTTTACTTTTCAATTTCGTCAGAATGTCATGGGTCTTCTCCCGACTTCCATCTTTGTCATTTATAGGCTTCATAGATAGACAGTAGAGTTTGAGAATTCTATTTCATTTATTTTGTTAAATGTTTTAAAGACTTGAGTTGCCTATTTTTTGCTAGTTGAATATTTTATTTATATTCAGAGTTAATCATTTGAGTTAAATCTTTGTATGCTTGAGATAGTTTTCCGCTTGTAGTCAGCCAGGATGAGGGTTCACTTGGGGACTAGCAATGGTTCTCGAGTGCCGGCCATATCCAGGGTGTAGGCTCGGGTCATAAAAAAATAAGAGTTAGAATTTGGATATAATTTAATGACAACACTAACAAGTACTCAGACTTCCGTTGTATATTTATACAGTGGTAGCGATTTTACTTAAGAATGTCGTCAATCAATCTATCATTGGGAAATGCCAAGTAGTTTATACAGAAATATAAAATCTTTTTGTTCTACTGAATTGTTTTTATTAGGCAAATTGTATGGTCTGTGAAAGAGTTAACTGTCAGTATAGGTCTCCATTAATGGTGCTTTATTGAATTTAGTCTAGGGTTGGTTCACGAGAGTCATAATGGTCTGTGGTGATGCTTACAGACAGTTAACCTGATCGTGATCTTACACATAAACAAAATTTCACACCCCTTTTCAAACAACCAAAAAGTTCGACCCTATAGAATCAGAAATGACAAAAATAACTACACCCATACATAATACGAAATAACATACAATTCTATAGTACATCCTATCAAAAAAAAATTCCCAATTGAAACCCTAAACCCAAAAATTCAATTTATAATAAGTAAATTCAGAAATTTACTTCAAACACTTCAACAATATTAAGAGGGTTAAAACTTTTGACGATGAATATGCTTTGAATCACGTGCCCTATGAAATTCACAAATCATGGGTGAGAGAGAGTTATTTTTATACTTTAGGAAATATGGTTTTCAAAAGGGATAAGAAAAGATGATGATTTGGGGTGAAACCCCTTTTATAGGGTTAATTAGGATTTTGGGTCAAACCGGGTCGGGTAAACTTTAAGTTGGCCGACGTGGTTTCTACAGACCATACTATCAACCATTATAATGTAAATGGTCTGTGCACCCTCCCGTTAACACATACTTTAGGAAATTTTTTGGAAACTTACCTGGAAGTTCACTAGAGGCTAAATGGTCCATTAAAATGTGAACGTAAACCCTTCGTGAACATGTACCAGACTTTTGACCCATCTTTTACGGTTGGTTTATCGCTTGGTTCACGGACCATTTTGATCAATATGGACCGTGGACCCTTCCGTGGTGAGCAAATTCACCCCAATTTTTTTCTGGCAACCATTTAACACAGAGTGACTCTATAAATTCATAAAATAAAATAGAAATTAACTACTTATTAAAATTAAATCTTGGGTTGCCTCCAAAGTAGTTCTTAATTTAACGTCACGACACAACGTAAATTACTTGATTACTTTGACTTCATTAAGTTGGAGCTCCTCAACTATTTTCACCTCTTATGGAACCCCCATGTACAACTTCACTCGTTGTGCATTCACTCCGAACTTCACCCCATCTAGTGCCTCTTACTCCACAATTCCATTTGGGAACACTCATATCACTAGGAATGCTCATGACCATTTGAACTTCATTTTACTTGAAACAACCAGAGGCTTGAATTAAAAAACAACACCAAGTCTCCAGGGCTAAATTCCCTCTTCTTAATTTTCCAGTCATGTACAACTTCATTCTGTCCTAATACAATAAAGACCTATCATATGCCCTTAGTCCGAAATCATCAAACTCATTAATTTGTCTCAGCATCATGTTTGTTGCATTCTTCCAACGAAGGTTTACCCTCCTTAGGGCCCACAATGCTTTGTGCTACCACTCAACAGGCAAATAACATGCCTTTCCAACACCAACTTGTATGGTCAAATACCTATAAGTGTTGATTGGGTGAGATTCGTTCATGATGCAATGGATAAAGTTTAGCTCATCAAGGATAGACTAAACACAACTCAGAGTCATCAGAAATTCTTTGCAGATGTGAGGAGAAGGGACTTACAGTTCGAGATCGATGATTGAGTTTTCCTGAAGGTGTCCCCTATGAAAGAGGTGATGAGATTTTGCAAGAAAGGGAAAATTTGTCATAGGTATGTAGGTCCTTACAAAATCCTGAAAAGGGTTGGTAATGTTGCTTATGAGTTAGAGTTACTAGCAGAACTAGCAGCAGCTCACCCAGTCTTTCACATTTCCCTGTTGAAGAAGTGCGTAGGTGATCCGGCATCGACAATACCTTTAGAGAGTGTGGCTGTGAAAGATTGCCTAATATATAAGGAGATTTCAGTTTAGAATCTTGACCGTCAGGTTCATAGATTGAGAAATAAGGAAGTCACTTCAGTAAAGGTTTTGTGGAAAATTTAGTGTTTTATCAAAAAATAGAAATAAAAAGACTTTTGGTTTTCAAAAATCAACTTAACTTAAGTTTTAAAGAAAACTCTATTTTTGAAAGAGAGTCGCCACTTAATTTTTGAAAGAAATCAAGAAAACTTATTGTTTTTCAAAAGATTTAACAACAGAGAAAAATCATTTGAAACCCAAAGAGGGTTTGGGGTTTAATTTACATTTCGAGAAGGTGTTAGGCACTCGGAATGTCCGCTAACTTGTGGTTCACCAACGATTTGACTAATTCTAGAAAATTAATTAAGGAAAGAAAAACCCATTTTTATTAGGAAAGAAATAAACTAAAATGGATTTTTAAAGAAACTAACTCATATATTAACAAGACAACTAATAAAATAATTCATAAATAAAATAAGTAATAAATAAAATATAAATATAAATATTTCAATTAAACATAAAGGAAGAAATGACTATCTTTTGAGAACTTAATTAAATTAAACCAAAGCAAATAAAAAGGTTAGAGTTAAACAAATCAAATAAATAAATAAATGCAATCAAATGAATAAAGAAGTAATGGACTTGGGCCCATGTTAGCCTTTTCAGGATGCTGCTACTGCTGAATCATTTTGGTCTTTGGCCCAATTCTGAAATTCATGACTTTAGCCCCTTTTTATTGTGTATATTTATTGTATACACTTGGTGTATATCAGTGTATACCGGCATGTGTATCAGCCCTTTTCCTGCATATTTTTCTTTCGTAACCTGCATATCTGCCTTCGACCTGTACTTTGTTGCATTTTAGAACTATATACCTTGTATATTAAGTGTATACGGGATGTACATCATTGTATATAAAAATGTATAAAGTCCATTTTTTTACTTTTCGAGGCTTGAAATCTCGTTTCCATCCCCACACTTGCTGCTGTTTTGGTGAAGGATGACTCAACAGATGATGAGTTTTTAATCAAACTTGAAAATGTCAACATAGAGTCCAAGTTTGGACCCAGTTGATGTCACATGAAACATAAACAAATAAAAAAATACATAAGCAACAACTTATTCTCTTGATATGAAAAGCTTAACTAAACCAAGTATACCACTGTTTGTAACACCCAGAAAACTAGTAGGTGAAACTAGAGCCTTACGTGAGAGTTTTAGAGTTTGATGTGTGGGTTCAAATCATAAAATGGCTTCCCGTACATAGGATGAGGGGTTTAGGGGTTAAACGTCAAGGTAGGACTCCCCAGGGACCAACCAAGAGTCCTTGAGGAGGACCCTAAAGCCTAACCCCAAAACTGCCCAAAACTGTCCAAAAAGGGTGACCCACGGATGGGACCTATGGGGCGCAGGTCCATCCACGCCTCGTGGAAGAGGCTCGTGGGTCAAGGCCCCAGCTTGCCCTGTTTTGTTGAGCCCTAGTCCCCAACCCACGAAGGACCAGAACGGTCCATGGGTCTATCCATTCCCCATAGGTGGGGGTCGTGGATTGGGTCCTGAAATTCTTCTCAAGATTCGGCCAAGGTAAGGGTAGTTTAGGTAATTTCTTTTTAAGTTAGTTTAATGTGAGGTCGTTTTATATTGTTTTAATAGACCTATATAAGTATTTTTACCACCTAAACTAACTAATAAAAAATAATAATTCCTAAATCCCCAAATCAAAAAACAAACCCTCTCAAAAATCTTATCTCTAGAACTCCAAAGAAGAAGAAGAAGAAGAAGAAGAAGAAGAAGAAGAAGAAGAAGAAGAAGAAGAAGAAGAAGATCAAGTTAGGGCTTGAAGAAGGAGGTTTTTTCACACAAATTTGTTGGATTTCTTCATCTAGGTATGGTAGCTTTTCATCTATGGGTAGCCTTCACCCATAGAGTCCCTTCAAAACTCAATTTCACAATTTGGAATTCCCCAAAAATCTAGGGTTTCACTCCAAGTCATGGATTCCTTTTCAAAAACGATTTCAATGATTTAATTGCTTTATATTATGATCCAATTGATGAATTACTACTGTTTTCATGATGAAATATCCAAGAATCCATGAATTCCCCTAATTTCTTAAATTAGATCTTAAAGTGTGGGTATTGATTGATGTTATTAGAATGTTGTAGAATTATGAATGTTATGAATTGATTACTTGAATCATGTTATTATCCATATCTAATATAGTAATTCTAGATTTGTTGATGAATTATGATTCATGGTCCATGAAGGGCAAATTATGAGAATTATGTATGATCTTGATGCTTATGTACATGCTTTATGAATACTTTGAGAAGAAGGTGATTATGACTATGATGTAATTGTGGTGTTGTTGAAAGGCTATTCTCACATACACACACACCTATGAATGAAGTATGAATGATGTTTCTATGATTATGTTAATGATGATGTGTTGATTTAAAGGCTATTCTCAATTATACACTAATGAATGATGAAGACATGCTGTGAAAGATTTTTCTAACAATATGGGAATTCTCAGGTTGAAAGGTTATTCTCACCTCTTGAATCTATGAGCTATCTTATGAATGAATGTTGGGATGAGATGGATGCCCTTGCGTGAGTTGAGGTAGGGTATCTAGTAACAATCTTTTATCCCATAATAATGAACTAAAGTAATGAATGCTCAGTACTCCATGGGGAATAATGCTAAGCACCGAGTGGATATTGATAGAGATGGAAGCTCATACGTGAGTTGAGATGGGGTTTCTAGAAGCAATCTCTTGAGATGGATGCCCTCACGTGAGTTGAGGCGGGGTATCTAGTAGAAATATCCCTATCCCATAAACTATGTGCCCATATAGGTTACTCGCTAGTGGATCCACCTAAGCTAAATTGATGGTTCTACCCTAGGCAAGTAGGACTCCCTTATTCGGTGTGGGTAACACTGGGATTCAATGATTTTCTCACATGGTCTATGTCGGTTAAGGCTTACCCCCAATTGACTATGGCTTCTCAAGAATACACTACTTAGTGTGGGTGGGGTATGGAACTCCATCCATGCATTGCACAAGTAGGCTTTGAGAGTAGTTATTGTGTGTTCCTTTATGTAATGATTATTCATGAAATGAATATGCTTATGATGATACTACTAAGTATGTTGACATGAAGGCTAAATGTAATGAAGTATGCTTAATGTGGATTGTTGTTATGAGTTGCTTTCCTTGATATGACTTAGTAAATATGAAGGTTTCCTTGTCTATGAGTATTAACTAAAGATGAGAATAAAGAATGGTAAGTATGATTATGGTGACCTAAAAGTGGTACTTAGTATAAATGGGATTATGGGATCTTTATCTATTCATTGCACAAGTATAACTTAAGGTTACTTATGAGATGGTTCTATTTGATATGATGATGTATGTATTGACTATGATAGCATGAACTATGACTATTCAAGAAGCTTTACTTAGTATGAGTAGGAGTATGGGATCTTACTCATGCATTGCACAAGTAGACTTTGAGGGTGCTTATGGTATGCTTTTATTATGCTATGATGATCTATATGGTGAATATTCTTGTGACTTATGTTTTTACACTAAAGTTCATGATATTTCTCAAACTTTGCACATAGCATTGCTTTCAACTAAAATGTCCTTCCTAGCATATTTTAAAGGTTTTTATGCATGGCTATCATACTTAGTGCATTTTTCTACTAACCCATATTTTCTTCCTTTTTTCACATAATTGTAGGTTCCGGTTCTTAACGTGATCTTCTTGTGGTTCAAGCTTGGATTGACTATTCTCTGAGTTTGTGGTGAGTCCTCAAGATTCGAGGACGTATGAATGATCGTAGTTTCTTTCTAGTCATTTCATGTTTGGATTATGTTGAAAGGGTTGTGACCCTATTTTCAATTTAAAGATTGTATTAAATGGCTAATTGAGACAAGTTAGACTTCCGCTTGCTTTTATAAAAGACTTCGATTGTATGGATAAAAGTTTTAAATTCTTCATCATTTCTTTTATCTTATGTTATGATATGCTAAGGGGCTTGTATAAGACCTTTCGGGGTTGAATACGGCTTGTCACATCTAGGGGGTACTCTTGGGTCATGACAAACTTGGTAATCGGAGCAAAGGTTTAGAATGATTCTAGGATGATGTCTCATACACCACGTCTAGTAGAGTCTTGTTCATAGTGTGAAGCGCGCCACATTTATGAATGAGAGGCTATAAGATGTTAGGAAGCTACACTTCTTTCATTATTCTTACGTTGTGCCATAGAGTTTAACTCTATAAAGTCCATCTCTTAAATCCATCTTTTGTGTGTTCAGGATATGAATACACGAAGGGCTAACGCAAAGAGAATGGAGGGTATCAATGTCAATGAAGAAGCTCCTCAAGAGAATCAAGCTCCTCAAGCTAATCAAGCTCCGATTAACCCTCCGGCTATGTCGGATGTGGAAGTTAGGTCGGCTCTTCTAATGTTGGCCCAAGCCGTGAAAACTCAAGCCCAAGCTATGATGGCCCAAGCCAACAGAGATGTTGGGACTCATGTGAACCCTAATGTGAACTCCACGGCTTCTAGATTGAGGGATTTTGTTAGAATGAACCCTCCAAAGTTTCTTGGTTCCAAAGTGGGAGAGGATCCTCAAGAATTTGTGGATGAGGTTTATTAATTAATTGATGCCATGGGGGTTCGGTAGAAAAAGTGGAGCTAGCCGCTTACCAATTGAAGGGTGTTGCTCAAGTTTGGTATACTCAATGGAAGAGAAATAGGCCGGTAGAAGCAGGTCCCATTGATTGGGAGGTATTTAAGAAAGAATTTATTGTTAGGTTCTTTCCCCGTGAGTTGAGGGAAGCTAAGGTGGAAGAATTCATTAACCTTAGGCAAGGTAGAACGAGTGTTCAAGAGTATGCTTTGAAATTTACCCAACTATCCAAGTATGCTCCATCTATGGTAGCGGATCCGAGGGATGAGATGAATAGGTTTGTGACGGGTGTGTCCGACTTAGTTGGAGAAGAATGTCCTACGACAATGCTCCATGATAACATGAATATCTCTAGGCTTATGGTGTATGCACAACAAATTGAGGAGTCAAAACTCAAGAGAAAGAATAGAGAGATGAAAAGAGCTAGGTCCGATGAACAAGGTCAACCAAGGTTCAAAAAGATGTCCTCCAACCAAGATTCCCCAATGGTCAACAAGGATAGGGTGTCCAACCCTAAATCTCAAGGAGGAAATAGGGGTGGTTCTTCTTTTGATATATCTACATGTGCCAAATGTGGGAAGCAATATGTGGGTAAGTGTCTAGCCGACACAGATGGGTGCTTTGGGTGTGGAAAGAAAGGTCATAAGATGAGAGATTGTCCGACACTCATGGCAAAAGGGAGAGAGGCTAAGCAAGCTTCTCTTAGTGATCCGGATCCCAATGCTCCAAAGTATGGTCGCTTCTATGCACTCCGGTCTAGAGAGGACAAGGGAGTCTCTCCGGATGAAGGCACCGGTATGTTGATAGTCACCTTTTGATGCAATGTTTTATTAAGATCCCTATGCTATTTGTTAGACTTTGATGTTAGCCTTAGTAGGG
Source organism: Solanum etuberosum (assembly GCA_029582245.1). NCBI lineage: Eukaryota > Viridiplantae > Streptophyta > Magnoliopsida > Solanales > Solanaceae > Solanum > Solanum etuberosum. Next base: position 54,801 of record JAJONR010002468.1, on the reverse strand, counting down.
GTTTACTCCCAAGGGGGAGATGGTATGCTTAGCAAGCAAGATTGTTGAGAGTTCCGATATCCTTATTTCTTTATTCTATTCCTATTCTAGCTTGAGACAAAGAGTTCCTTGTGACTTGTTTCATGTTTTGGAGTCATGCGTGATTTATGTGTTTCCATGATCTCCTTATGGTATGCATGTTCTTGAGAAATTCATGTTTAGTAAGAAAATGAGTTTTCATGATTTATGTGTTCCTCATATTGTTATGCATTTAGTATGAGTTGCATATATGCTTCATGAGATGAATTGTTGAACATGCTTTAATGTGCTTTTAGGAGTAATTGCATAATTTCCTTCATGATATTGTGTTGAGCATGCTTTGAGTTGGAGAAGGTCGTTCCTCCAATGAATTTAAGAAATGTTGAAGTTTTCATGCATAATGGGTTGTGAGATGTAGTTCCTACTTCCTTGTGTTGCATTGAGTATGTTGAGAATGAGTAGATGTTTTCTCCCATAAATTGTGCATTATTTAGATGTTTCATGCATGATGGGCTGCTAGTCTTGAGTCTTTAATTCCATAAGGTGTCTAGTTCGTCATTCGAGGACGAATGTTCCCAAGGGGGAGATATTGTAACACCCGAAAAACTAGTAGGTGAAACTAGAGCCTTATGTGAGAGTTTTAGAGTTTGATGTGTGGGTTAGAATCGTAAAATGTCTTCCCGTACTTAGGATGAGGTGTTTAGGGGTTAAACGTCAATGTAAGACTCCCCAAGGACCAACCAAGGGTCCTTGAGGAGGACCCTAAATCCTAACCCCAAAACTGCCAAAAACTGTTCAAAAAGGGTGACCCACGGATGGGACCTACGGGGTGTAGGTCCATCCACGCCTCATGGAAGAGGCTCGTGGGTCAAGGACCTAGCTTTCCTTGTTTTGTTGAGCCTCAGTCCCCAACCCACGATGGACCAGAACGGTCTGTGGGTCTATCCACACCCCGTAGGTGGGGGTCGTGGATGGGGTCCTGAAATTCTTCTGTAGATTTCTGTTTGATCTTCTCCAAATAGTAGTGATCAGGGGCAGCTTCTACGTTATTTCCAAATATTTCAATGAAATCCTTTGCGAGTGCATTCCAACTCGACCATTGTTTCAATTCTTGTGATGTAAACCACTCTAGAGATTCTCCATTTAGACTTCGACTGAAGAGGCGCATCAGCAATGCTTCATTTTTGCCAACTCCCACGAGCTGATCACAATAAGCTTTTAGATGTGCTAGAGGATTTCCAGTTTCATTAAAAGTGACAAACTTTGGCACTTTGAACCCTTCTGGAAGGTTCAAATCCGGATAAATGCGTAAATTTTTGTAGTTCAGCCCCACAAATTCTGAAGAGTAATCAAGTTCTTTTATCACTTTCGCAATCTCTTCCTTCATGATCTTCTTAGTATTTTCCTCTTTGGCCCTCCACTCCTTCTCCTTCTCTTCATAGTGGTCAAGTTCGGAATAGGCAGTATAGTGAAGGTGTGGTTCAGTGTAGACTGGAATATCAAAAGTTACTTTTGGAGGTAAGGGTTGAGCATTAGGTACATTTTGAGTGCCTGGTACATGAAAATGGGATGTTTGAGGATTGTTGACATTTAAGCTTTGAAATGGTGGGAAAATTTGACAGTTGGGATTTAGGCTTTGAAGAGGAGGTGGTGTTAGGTATCAAGCGCCGGCGTGATAAGGGTTAAGGGTGGTTAAGTCGATTGTGGTGGAATTTTGAGTAGGGTTGGAAGCTGGATTCAGGACATGTTCTGCGTTTGAATTCGAAGGAGGAAAGTATAATGGAGGCCTTCCATCGCCTGGAGTATTGACAGCGACAGCCGAAATTGACAAATCTTGCTTTTTCTGGAGCTCAGCCATCAACTCAACAATCTGTTGCATCAACTGTGCAATTAACTCATTTTGTTCAACGGTAGGGGGCTGAACTATAGCAACTTCAGTCAGGCTAGTATCTTCATTGTTGTCAACCATTATCGCTTTTCCTTTCAGTAGATCTCGGCTAGGGAGAAAATCTGTGGGAGCTTTGGATCGCGTAAAGTACAGTTGTTCAACCACCTTACCAACACAAATCAGTTCTAAGTACCTGTCAAAGAAAAATAACTCAAAAGGTAAACGTGTTAGTGTTTATAGGTGATAAATAATACAAGATATTACACAGAGGTGTAAACACAAGTTGCTACATTTAAAACTTGAAAAATATTTTGAACTCTATAAAACAAATTATTTTAAATTGTTTGGAATTTAAGAAGCTCGATAATTAATTCATATCCTGGAGGGTCAAAATTGGATGTCAACAGTTAGTCTGTAGAAGGAGCTATTTGGCAAGCACAAGCAGCCATGATGGCCAAGTATCCTCACCTTGTTCTTTTCGATTCAGTTTCAGACTTGGGTAATAGTTCCTCTCCAGTCTCTCCGTTTACACTTGTGTAATGATGTCTCAACATCTTGTTCCATCAGTTATCATTGCATTTCAGCCTTTTTGCATGATCATGGAACTCAGTTTAGTTAAATATCCGTCTCTAGTACTCAGTTGGTAGGAATTTTATCCCTTCCCTCCATACTAAGCTTGTTTAGTCTTCATTCAGGAATGAATGATCCTAAGGACGAGATATTGTAACACCTCAGAAATCTAACAAGGACTGAACAAAAGAAAAAAGGTGAACCAGGAAGGGGTCCACGGGACGTGTATAGGACCACGACCCGTCAACCTCATCATGGACCCAAAAAAATATTGAGGACCAGGACCCCTCCACGGGACATGGAATTCAACACGGGCTGTCAGGGTGCCCATCAAACTGACCAGGAGCCACCAAACTTCCTGTAAAGAACCACGATTGTTTATACGGCCCGTGGTGCTTCACATGGTTTGTGAACTGGACCGTGGAAGGGACATCTTGGGCTTTGAGTTTTGGGTCAACTTCAAACGACCATCTCTTTTAGCACAAAAATAATTACGTGTCCCATGACCTATCAAATTAAAGATCTTTGAATCTTCTTTCCAACGCCACCGAGTTTTCTAAAATCCAAGCACAAAGTAAAAAGTTATGCTTATTATAGTAGAGCCCTGTTGGGCAAGGCCATCACCACGACCCAGTAGACGGGTCGTGGTCCTTAAGACGGCCCATCACTCCCCTCGTGATGACACTTCGGTAGCTTTAAGTTAAGGTAATTTTGGTCTTTTCCCATATGCATTTGGAACTTAAAGTAAGTCGTTTGATGGCTAAACTACGTTGTTTTACTTAGTCTAACCTAATAACCTAGTCAAAAACTACCCAAAACCCTCATTCTCCTAAAATTAACCAACTTAGAGTGAAAAGAAGAGGAAGAGTCGCAAGTTTCTACAAAGAACAATCAGAAGAACTCTTCGAAGTTCTGCCCCCAAATCCAAAGGATTTCTCTGTAGATTTCGTCACCAGGCATGTGGGATTTCACTAGTGGGTTCCTTTCACCGATTAGGTCCCTTGAATTTAGTTAGTTCATCAATTTCTCATAATCTATTAAGACATAGGGTTTCCATATTTTGAAGATTTATTGTGACTTTAGCTATTATAGTTTCCATGATATAAACAACTTGTTTCTTGGTGAATTAGTTAGTTCCATGTTTAACTCATGTGGTTTATGTCGGTTAATAGGATCTCCCATAGTCAGACTCTTATTGCATTGACAAGGTTTTCAGCACTTACTTTAGTATACTATTCAGTATGTTACTTTCATAACTAGTAATCTATCGTTGCATCAAGTTTAGATTTCAGTTACACTTCAGTACAACTTATTTCCATATTAAATATTATATTGCTCAGTTATATCATTGTTCAACTAAGTATCTATATCCTGCATGCTCAGTCAATTCAAAGTACCAACATATACTTTTGCGCTACATCATTTTATTATGTAGGTTTAGTCAATCAGCATCTAGATCAAGCTCAGTTTGATTCCCAGTCCGACTTCGTCATCTTCAGTGATGAGTCCTCATACTTCAAGGACAATATACATGTTTTACCTTTCTGTCTTTCTATTAGTTGTCTGTCTTGTTTGAGTTAGCTGGTGTGATGTCCCAACAACTAGACTAAGTTAGAGGCTTTTCAGACATAGTAGTCGATTCAACTCGAGTGATTAAGTTTTGCTTTAGTCATTACTAAACTCTTATTATATTTTATACATTCAGACTAGTTGGGTTTCCCCATCTCACATATCTGCTATGTTAGCTTCCGCATGGTACATGATTTACTTGGTTAATTTTTCACTATGCATGTTATATGCCAGACTTAGGGTTAGCTTAGGGTCACTCGTGATCCTAGGTCCCGTGTTACATCTAGGGCGTAATCTCGAGGTGTGACAGTATAGACATTAAACATCCCTAAATATCAATTATTCCTATCTCTAAAGATCAGCTATTCAATCCCTCATAATCTTCCATTCAAATCCCTCTAAATCTACTATTATATCACAATATTATTCACAACAATTACTGCAACAAATCTGTATAAGTTCACTTATTTACAACTCACATCCTTCAAAAATTGATGTTATTTGATCAAGAAGCATCAATTTGCATGATAAAAATTGATGGTGTTGTCGTGCCATGGATTTTGTAAATGCATAAGCTATCTCAAGACAACTGGACACATGTGGAAGAGTAATGACTATTTTATCTACAGCCTCTGTTATATAATGACATTCTTCTTCAATGTATTTGGTCCTGGATAAACCAAATCACTAGAAATCTGAATAACACTAGTAATATCAGAATGGTGAAGAGTAAGATTAGATTGAGAAAATCCAATCTCATCAAGTAATCCACAAAGCCATATAACATTAGCGCAAGCAATAGATAGAGATCAATATTGAGGCTTTGTTGATGATTTTGATACACAATTTTGCTTTTTACTCTTCCAAGATATCAATGATTTTCCAAGAAACGTGCACCAACCAGTGATTGAACGATGAGTATCAGGAAATCCCACCTATTAAGAATAACTATAAGCAGTAAGACAAATAGTAGACCAACTAGGAAAGAATAATCCACGAATAGATGTTCCTAAGCGAGGAACTGGCACAAAATGGAGATGTTGGGGAGCTTTCATATATCCCATGTAGGTGATGAGAAAAATCTAGCTGGAGGTTTTATATAAATATATTCTTTAAGATCATAATGGAGAAAAGTATTTTTGACATCCAGTTGATGAAGAGACAAATTTTGTGAAGAAGAAATGACAATAATTGTTTGCACCATAGGGGCAAAAGTCTCTTCATAGTCCACAACATTTCACCTATTTATTACCAAGAAAAACCAACCAAACTTTGTATTGATCAAGAGTTCCATCAGAATGGAATTTATTTGAATAAGCCCATTTACATCCAATTTGACGGACATTTGAAGGCCATGAAACACTGTTCCATGTGTTATTTTCTTTAAGGGCCAAAAGTTCTTCATCCATTGCTTTTGACCAATATTCATACTTGGAAACTTGTGAGTAACAAGTTGGAACATAAATGGTGGGTAAAGTAGAAGAAAAGGCATACCAATTAGTAGTACGAGATACTCTAATAGATCATCGAGTAGGCTCAAGAGGATTAGACCTTGAAGAATACAAAATTCTAGTTATAATATAGTCTCGGCGGATCAGTTTCAGGATGGGGTAGAGTTGTCCGACGCCGTTCATACACAAATTGAAGTTTGAACCACTTAAAATAAGATGAAAAATCTTCAAAAGTAGGAAGAAGAGGAGAAACAGATGATGACTCGTCGTGATTAGAAAAGAAATACCAATTTCAAAGAAAACAACATTCTAGAAACACAAAATTTGTCAGAACATGGATCATAGATTATAAAACCTTTATGTGAAGTACTATAACCCATAAAAGTACCTTTAGTAGACAGAACAAAAAGTTTATTATGGTGAGAAGGAGGAAGATGCACAAAAAAAACACAACCGAATGGATGAAAATTATCAAAGCTAGGATTTTGGTGATAAAGACGATAATATGGAGGCTCAAGATTTAGCACTTTATATGGTAGTAGATTAATAAAATTGGTAGCAATAGACAATGCTTCCACCCAGTAATTTATTGGGATAGAGGATTAAGTAAATAAAGTACGAGAGACATCTAAAAGATAACGATTTATCATCTTAGGAATCCCATTTTGTTTTGTTGTATGTGGACAAGAGCTTTGTGAGACAATTCCATTCTCAAGTTAGAATTTTTTGAATTCATAACACATATATTCTCCACCACAATCAGATCTTAATAATTTGATGCCCATAGAAGATTGAGTCTCAATGAAAGTCAAAAATGTCTTGAACATGGAAAATACCTCATATTTGGATAGAAAAAAATACACACATGTAAACCGACTATAATCATCTATGAATGTCACAAAGTACTTGAAATGAGCATGAGAAACAATTGGTGAAATTCCCCAAAGAGTTTTACTTTTGCCTAATTTAAAAGTAGAACAATCAATGGAAGAAGTTAAAAATTGAGTTTATTGCCCAATAAAAAAGAATTAGATAAATGAGACAGCACAATATAATTTGGATGTCCTAGTCGCTTACGCCAAAGCTCACTCTTGTTAGTTGTAGAAGCACAAGCAAATGATAGAACAGGAGAATGTGTATAGGAAATAGTCTTCCAACTTTAGGCCCCTTAGCAATTATCATCCCCGATACATGATCCTACACAAGACAACAATTACAAGAAAAATTCACATCACAATTGTTATCCACCAATATTCCAACTTAAATAATACTAGTTAGAGCTTTGGTCAAAGAAAAGCATTTTTGAATGTTGGAGTAATATCCCCAACCTTGGTAATGGGTAAATTACTACCATTTGCAATCAAAATTTATGATGGACCTTGATACTCACCAACATTTTTAGTATGTTTTTTGAGTTAGTCATTTGATTGGAAGCACCCAATCAACAATAAAAAATTTAGATGTAACTTTAATACCTTGTAATCCCAATGTTTAAAAGGCTGATATGATCATTTGTACCATTTCAAGAGTAAGAGCTTAACCATTTATACTAGCTTGAAAAGATATTACCCTATGGTTTTGAGGGCATGTGGGACATTCTTTATTAATGTGTTCTTGTTTACAATAATTACAGAACTTCTTACACAATTTCTAGCAATTTGACCATATTCCTTGCAACTGTAGCATTGAGTTCTAGTCATATCCCTACCCTTTCTTTTACCTTGAGCAACAAATGCAACACTGACATCATTTTCTTTCTTGTAAGCATTTTGTGGGACAAGATGGTGCTCTTAATAAAGTAGTTCCCTAAAACAAACATCCAAGGAGGGAGATGGATCATGTTCATTAAGTTAGAGCGAACAATCTCAAACTCGGACCGTAATTTAATCAAAAAATGATCTTGCTTGCTTTGCTCATGAACTTTCTGAATTAGAAACAATGATTAGAAGGTATTTTGGCATAAAGAATATCTATAAATTTAGCCCATAAGTTCTGAAATCCAAAATAATAATCCTAAAAAGAGAGACCTCGTTCAGATTAGTTAGCAATTTCCAACTCTAACTGAAAGTGTCTTGTGCTATTATCTTGGTTATAAACCTTTTGTAAATAATCCCAAAAGGCCTTAGTTGTCTTCTAAGGTTGTATATTAAGAACAATAAGAAGGTCAATTGACCCTAAAATCCATGTCATCACCTGATCATCTTTAATCATCCATTAACCTAACTTGGTAGGATCTATAGGAGCAGGATCACAACCATCTATATGAACCTATAGTTCTTTTCTGGTGGTAAAAAACTAAAATTGAAATTCCCAAGAAGAATAATTATTTCCGGTGAAAAGAACACTGAAGTATTCAAAGTGATGTGAATTCACGCTTTTGAATAGCTACAAAAACTAGAAATACAATGACTCAGGAAAACAACTAGAATGACCAAGACTAAGAGTCCTAGGCGCTAAGGACTAATTGTCGATGAATTGTCAACAAAAGCAAGATTTTTGAAAAAAAAAGTCTATGAAACAAGACAGCCAAGAGAAGGCTCTAATACCATGTCAAGATTTTGCTAAATGCTTCTCAAAGTAAGAGTCTTTCCTTTATAAAGAGAGTATACACATTAAACATCCTTAAAGATCCGTTGTTCCTATTCCTAAAGATTAGCAATTCAATCCCTTATAATCTCACATTCAAATCCCCTTAAATCTGCTATGCTATCCCTCCAAATACTCAATTCTATCACAATATTATTCCCTATGATTACTTCAACAAATTTTTATAATTACACTTATTTACAACACTATAATGAATGTATAAAATCATTCTCTATTAAATCATCATGCTAAAAAAATAAGGTTTTCACAAGTAAGAGACAATTTATGGTGTATGGGGATTCGTATTGATTTCAAGTAGGCGTTCAAGTGCTGGCTCTATAACACTAGAGAACAATGGATAATCTAGGTAATCTTCAATGATACTAATCCTCTTTCAATCTCAAAAGCATAATATCGTATAATATTCTTTTGGTCTTATCTATGTAAATTACAAAACAACCCATTACCCTATTAAAAATCTCTCTTTCAAGCAGATTTGGAAAATAGAATTGACCCATAATCCCTCTTTCAAGCAAACTACAAAAATTAACCCTAAATATCAAGCATTGATCTATCTACCAACTTTAACTGATATCTTTCAAGTACCAAATAAACATCTAAGCTAGGATTAAGTCGGTCATCTTAACTTATAAGTTATACCCCATGATAAATAACTCAAATCCATGAATGAACAACAATAAAGAAGAGCAAGGCAAAGGACCCACAAAATTAAATCAACACCCAACCACATAATTACACCCCTTGATTTTTGGTTTTAGCCAAGCATCATAAAAAGGAAATAATTTATACCCATGATGTTCTCAGCCATTAATGTGTTGATAATTAGATAGAATCTTCAACACCGACTTCAATTTCAACCTTAAAATATCTATTACGAGAGTATTTAAAAACCTAGAAACTAAGAGAGGAACTAAAAAGTCTACTGTTCAATATCAAAAAGTTAGATTAGGCTAAAGATACATTTTCTCACTTATTAGAACTATTTATAGTTTCCCTAAAAATTAATCTGAAATGTCGCTTGCATCCCTTTCGGCGACATTAGTCAGGCTCGTCTAGCATGATCACTGGATCTTCGTTCCATCCACCAACTTGCGATTTCTCAGCCTTAGGCTTTAGCTGTTTGAGCCCCAATCACCGACCTAGATGAAGTTTGCCTTTCACGATCAGTGGCTTGCCGATATCCACCCTGTTAGCCTAGTTCGACCTTTATCGTTGCTCAGCACTCTGTCACTTTCGGCGAAGGAATTTGGGCTCGCCTTTTTACATTCAATGCATCATGGATGCATACTTTATTTTTCAACCTACCTTGGTATTTTCTCATCAAAAACTGTCAACTTAAGTGATGTCTGAGCAATTAGGTGATCTGCTTTTTTGGTTAGGTGACTACAAGTTGGGAGTTTGTACTCCTTTCAATATATTTAGCCTCTTTTTCAAGTATTGATGCTTGACTTGTCATTTAGCATTCATAGCGACAAAACATTAAGACATAAATAGGCATTGAGGACACTAATTATTTAACTAAAATGACATTAAATGAGTGAAAATATACCATCATCACTGAGTCGACATAAACCTAGGTTACTCTTGGTAGGTGGGTGGCATACACCCCTAGGAGTGGATTGATTGACTGGGCTGCCTTGATATACTGAGATCCTATTTGGAGTGTACACACCCCCGGGTCACTCTTGCTAGTTAGGCGGCTTACAGTGGACTGGCTGGTTGGGTGGCCTAGAACAATTCTACTTACCCTCTAGTTCACTCTTTCTAGCTGGGCTGGGAGTCGACTTGCCGGTTCGGTGGTCCCTTTCTGGGTGTTTTTGTTACTTGGGCTGGGAGCCCAGCTTTCACTTTTTGGATTCTGATTCGTGGTACTTCTCTCTGGTATACTTAGCTATGCTATGTACCTATCAGGCTTGTGGGAGTCCGCTCGAGTTTAATTTAATCTTGTGCACTAGTGTTCCTACTGGCCTTATGGGGGTCCAACTACATTTAGTTTAGTTGTGCTTAGATTTCATTTTGGTATGCTCGTGTGCTTTTCTTTAAATTCCACTTTAACCTCTATTTGTGTCTAGATTCAATATTTGCATATTGTGTTTACCTTTTTTGCTTAGTTGTCCAATGATGCATACAGAGTACCTTTCTTATGATAGTAATGCTACACTCTGCATATGTTTTATGATGCAGGTCCTAGTACCAACTACAAGTGGTGATTGCTCATGCCATGAACATAATTTCGGATCAGAGACGAGGGTGAGCAGTTGGCATTCTTGAATTGCTGGTCTCCTTCTGTTTATCGTATAGCTAGTAATTTGCTATTTGATACAACTTTGTTTTTTTCCAGTTTTGGGACTTGTACTCTTATTTTTTATATCTCTGTACTTTTGACTTCCAGGTTTTGGGAGGGATCTTTTGTATATAGTTTTTATTTGCTTTCATTTCTATCTTGTTTTGTTGTTATATTGTTGTTTCTGCTCATTTCTACCCTTACACTCATTACATTTGGTTATGGTTACAGTTTGGCTTACCTACTGGTTGATTATAGAGGGTCTCATCATGACTCGAGGAACCAGGTCTTGACGGTTCTTAAACTCTTAAGTATCATGGAGTTGGTAATTGGTATTTTAAAATTGGAGCTACGGTTGGAGAATACTTTATGAGCGATCGAGTTTTCTAATATAGTCAATTCTTTTCTTTGTTATTAAGTCTCATTTTGTTAGTCTTCCATCACCAATTTAAATGAGATTTTAGACAACAATAAAGGTTATAGAGTTCTTATGTAAATAAGTTAGTTGTTTTTTGTTTGTTTCATCTTTAAAATTTAATATAGTGTTGTGTTGTGTAGATTAGTAATTTGATTGAAGACTTCTAGTGAACAAGTGAACAATATGAATGTAATGGATCAAAGAGAACACTCTTTCACTCATTAGTATTTTTTTATTGTTCCAACTATATAAGGATTGGCGCATTTTGATTTTACACCAAAGCTAGGTCTTAGTGAGTGGTGGAATATTTTATAATATGACTTTATAAAACATCTACTAATGATTAGTATTATTTTATATTGATTGGAATGTAGAATAAAAATATGTGCATTAGGAATGTAGATAGTAACAAGAAAATATTCTTTTAAAGTAATTAATTAATTAATGTATAACAATCTCTAAACTATTGATCATTGAATAAACAATGCCTTCATTATTAATTCACCTCATAAACTATCCATTAATTACAACCTCCACATGAAAATATATTTACCGTAGTGGACGTTTAGGTTGCAAATGTATGAAACTATTGGTTAGCCAAGCAGGATAATAGTCAATTTAAACTGAATTTGACATGTCAAAATGGATTTAATCAATAAATGAGTCATTTTCTAATCAAACCCAATAATTTGCCTGATTGAGATGAGTTAGATAAATAGATGATAAAAAATGGGTCATAACGACACTACCAGCACAACTCTTACCATCAATGAACTTGTTTGTTTATTTTTTTAACTAAGACAAGAGTTAAATTAATAAAACAAAGGTCCACTTGTCATATACAAGGGTCATACCAAAAAAGGAAGAACCTACAAACAAAAATACAAGGAATCCTCAGATAGGGTGTGTAAAAATAATACTCCCTCCATTTAAAAAAGAATGACCTTCCTTTCTTTTTAGTTTGTTTAAAAAAGAATGACCTCTTTCCTTTTTTGGTAACATTTTACTTTCAGCTTTCCATGTGGCATGTTTAATACCACAAGATTAAAGGGCAATTTTGTACATTTGACATAACTTTAATTTAGAACCACAAGATTCAAAAGTCTTCTTTATTTTCTTAAACTCTGTGTCAAGTCAAACTAGGTCACTCTTTTTGAAACGGAGGGAGTAATGAATAGTGTATTTAAAATGTTTGCATACGTAATGTTAATTTTATTTTTTATGAAACGTTTGGTTTTTTTGTATTAAAAATAAAATGCATTCAAGAATAATACGTCCTCTTTTTTATTTAACTATCTCCACCTACAACTTGATTGACAGCTTCTGCTCCTCCATAAATTTATCTAGACATATTTGTGAGTTAGGGTGTATAGTCTTTTACAGAAGTATTCAGTTTTTTCTTGCTCGTCCAATCTTCGTAATTTTTTATGGATATATTCCAATGACTCATATCAATTAGAATTTCCCTAAGCATAATCATGTTGGCAATCTTCTACTTTCACTTTGAAAAAATTTTCCATTATTTTTTCTCTACTTGTGGAACCATAGGAACATGGTTTTCCACTTAGTAAAAAGACCATAAAATCAACATTCCCTTTGGCCCAAGTTGAAAGTTTATATTCATTAAGTCTTAGAAAACACGCATTAATAGTTTCTCGAAAAAATACCTTGTTCTATAATGTATATAAACTTGTGACTTGAACCCAAGCAGATGTTGGTGTAATGGTCTTTTAACCAAGTGGAAAACCATTTTCGTATTGTTCAATGAGTATAAAAGAAATAATTGATAAATTTTTCAAAATGAAACAAAAATATCGCCAACATGATTGGGCTAAGGCAAATCAAATGGCGTAGAGGCATTTGAAAATCTCCGTAAAGAAATAAAAAAAACTAAACGAGAAAGAATAAAATAGAATACTAATGTTTAAGATTATACATCGTGGCTCAGAAATACATCTAGGTAAACACATGGAGGACCACAAGTTGACAATGAAGTTACTGGTAGAGAAACTTAATAATGAAAAATAAAGTGTTATATAACCGAGCATCTCAAGTTCATAAATATCATGGGTTAGATAAAAATATGACAAATAACGGTTCATACCACAAACTGACCTACTCTTACAATTATTTTATATATTTTTATTATTATTATTATTGTTTTTAATCTAGCAATGAATTTCATTAATAAAACTAAGGCCAACTTTTTGTATAGAAGAGTTTTATTAATAAAGGAGAAAATATTTGAGAGGGATTTGAGGGGTAGTTATGTGATTAATCAATCTTCTGTGTTTGCTGAAACCCTTTGTATAACTAAAAAGATAATCAACTAGGCACCTCTAGAAGCATTTCGAAACAATGACCCCTAACTATGAGATTATATTATATATGATAAAAAAAACTCATGCATGAGTAACCACATACCTTCATAGGCAAGATTCTATTAATAAACCATAGAATATATAATATCAACAGTAAGTGAAAGCTTCAGAATTAGTTTAGCATAGAAAAGAGAAGGAGTCTGGCATGCTGAACGAGCACAAAGAAAATAGAGAAACATATATACAACTTACTTCACAATTGCAAACATTGATCATACAGTTGACATAGAACAACTTCAGAACTTCTATTTGCTTTTCTGATGGTTCCCTGTCGTTGTCATCCTCATCATCGTCAAAATTATACCGAGTATTGAACATATCCTACAAGGTCATATCTAGCCCTTTTCTAAAGGTTATAAGTATGTTACATTAAGTAATCATCATATACACACCATCAAAATAAATAAAATATACAAAATGTATAAATAGCAGCTTTCATAGTTATAGCAGCTGGATCAACATTCAAATTGGAAATTCCATCATAGTCTCTTGCATAAATTTGTAACACCTCCCCAGATTTTCCTTCACTATGACGAGTGTAATTATAAACATCTGCAGAGACAACCCTATCAAATTTTAAATATTACAACTTCTTTTGTTAAAAAAATTATTTTTCTGGAAAACATGAACATAGAATCGAAATCTACTAGTAGGTGGCATTCTAGTGCATTATAAATAGATTTTGGTTAATAATGGTAAGTTTCCTTATAATAAGTAACTAGGCAACTTTTCCGCGCTTCGTGCGGTCATAAATAATTACATTGAACTTGCAAATAATCCTTTACTTATATCGATAGATTAAAAATAATGTAAAAATTAGGTTCTTAAAAAACATAACTCAGGAACCTCTAATGAATGAATTATTCAGGAAATAATAAATCATTGGTTCTTTAATCGACATTAAAAGGAAAATAAAGAAGAAAATAAGAATATATACAAAGGCATTTTGTAAGAAAAAATACATTTAAGTTGCATAGATTATACAATTGTGATATATGTCTCGAGAAAAAATTCAAGAATTTATTAACAAATTCAAAAAAGAAATTACGCTTGAACATGAAAATAATTATACCTTTTGAACTTGCATAATGAATTCCTTCAATTGATAAGTGAGAAACTTCATATCATTGTAAAAATAACATGTAAGCTTATATATAGTACTTTAAAGTTATAGAATTTTATATAGAATATCAAAACATGAATTCTTGGAACTGAGTACCATAATTATTTTCTGCACAGTGAATATACCTACTATATATGTATATGTTCAATATAACTGGACACAATAAATTTGCAGAAACATAAACAACAGAGTTTAAAACATGTACGGAAAAAATAAAACTTAATATCATAAGCATAAATTAATGACTATAAAAAAATATACCAAGATGTGTAATAATAGAATGAAACATAAAGGAAAATATCGAGTCAACTGAATGCATAATGTCCCCTTAAGAAACTTATTCCCCTCTAATACCAAAGGTTTAAAGAAATAGATCCTCTCAGGATGGAACAATTTTATTCACCAACGTATTGATTCAAAAATAATGTTATTAGTGAGCCACTCTGTAACACCCGGAAAACTAGTAAGCTAAACTAGAGCTCTACGTGAGAGTTTTAGAGTTTGACGTGAGGGTTAAAATAATAAAATGACTTCACGTACTTAGAATGAAGGTTTTAGGGCTAGGGCTTCAAGGTACGAGCCCCCAAGGACCAACCAAGGGTCCTTGAGGGGGACCCAAAACAGTCCCTAAAAGCTATCCAAAACAGCCTACCCACGAGGGGCATCCACTGATCGTGGATGGACCCACACCCCGTGGGAAGGGGTCATTGGTCAAGGCCCCATATCCCCTTGAATTTTTATCCACAGCCCTCCACCCACAAAGGACCAGTACGGTCCGTAGACCCACCCAAGGTCCGTGGGTCGGGGTGGTGGGGTAGTTTTGAAGTTTAGTTGTTTTAAGTTGGGGGCTTAGGGGTTAATCTGTAATTAGTTAGGGGTTAAGTGGTGTCATTTTATTAGTAATTAGACCACCTATATAAACCTAATAAACCCCTAAACTAAAGGAATTAATTCATCCTTCCAAGACCCCAAAAGAAACCCAATTCCCTCCAAGAAAATTCTCTCTCTAGAAAGTGAAGAGGAAGAAGAAGAAGAAGAGAAGGAAGCTAGATCAAATTCCTCCTTTTTTGCAAGCATTGTGAGGGCTTTATAATCAAGGTATGTTAGCTTATTCATCTATGGATTCTTCCATCCATATAACCCCCTAGATTTCCCCCAATTGTGAAGAAAAACCCCCAATCTAAGCTAGGGTTTCTTCCTATGTTGTGGGTAGTGTTGAGTATGATTCCAATTGAGTGGATAATACATTTTTATGATTTTTTTAGTATTGAATCATGATATATTGATTATATTACATGTTTTACATGGCTAAACCTAGTTTAATTGATGAATTTCAAGAATGTGGGTTTATGCCTTGTGAAGTGAAATTGAAGACTTAGAGTTGATCTTCTAGAATAGATGTCATGTATAGTAATTGTTCTAGAATAGAAGCATGTTAACATGAATTGAATTAGATTAAAGTATATATGATTGATCATGATTATCAATGATTTAGATTGGGACTTTATGATGAATTATGAATAGAATTACTTAAAAATGAAGCTAGTGACTTGAATGTCTTGTGATCTAGATATGTATGATGATTGTAAGGAGTAAAGCTCTGAGAGTAAGGCTTGTAATCATGATTGTCGATCACTAGGGCCTTGAGAGTAAAGTCAATATGATAAATTATTTATGTTAAAGCTTTAAGAGTGAAGCTTATATGAAAATGGTAGACTACTAGATAGAGTTGTTGTGAAAGGACTTTACCCACCTAATCTACCTCATGAATGTTTGAATGTATGAAGTAATAGAATCACATGAGTTAGGATGATTTCCATGTCTAGTGCTTGAACCCTAAGTGTGATTATTGAAGGTAAGTGTTGCACCTCAAGGAGGTGAAGTATGAGATTATGCTTGTAGTAATTGAACTACTTAAATTATGATTATATCCATGTATAATGTAGTTATTCTAGATATGTTGATTTGATATGAGCTTTGACCCTTGAAAAGGTAATACATGATGTTATGCATGTTTTATGAAGGTTATGTATATGCTTTAAGAACACTTTGAGAGTAAGTTGATCATGAACATGATGTAATTGTGTTGTTGTTGAAAGGTTATTCTCACATACACCCTTATGCATGACTATGAATGAAGTGTCCACGATTATGATAAATGTTGTTGTGTTGATTGAAATGCTATTCTCATGAACACATAATGAACATGATGTGAAAGGTTTTCTCACAATATGATGATTCTAAGGTTGAAAGGCTTTCTCACCTAATAGAATCTTATATGAACATGAAGACATGGATGGTGAAAGGTTATTCTCACGCATGATCTAATGAGCTATAGTATGGATTTTATCGGATTGAGTGTTAAGACATTCTTCCATAAACATGAACTTAAGCAAGACTTAACATGAACCTAATGGGAATTATGCTTAGCACCGAGAGGATATGAATATGAGATGGAAGCTTTTACGCCAGTTAGTCCGGCTTTCCAAATGGGTTCCTTTTACGCTAGTCAGTCTGGGTTCCCAAAACATGTATTTCATATGAGTATGAGATGAAAGATTTTACGCTAGTAGTCCGGCTTTCCAAACGGGTTCCTTCTAGCCAGTTAGTACGGGTTCCTGAAACATGTATCTCATGAGATGGAAACCTTCTACCTAAGAAGTTCGAGTTTCTAGTAGCAATCTCCTTATCCCATAACTACGTGCCCCCGTAGGTTATTTATCTATTGGATACACCTAAAGCTAATACATGATTGTTCTACCTTAGGCAAGTAGACCAACCTTTTTTTGGTGTGGGGCATGACACCGGATTTCATGATAAGCTCACATGGTCTATGTCGGTTAAGGCTAATTCCAAAAACAAGAATATGATTATGAGTTATGAATCATGGTTACTCAAGAAGATTTACATAGCATCAATGTGATTATGCGATCTTATTCATGCATGGCACAAGTATTCTTTGAGGGTAGTTATGATATGTTCCTTTGTATGATATGATGATCTATCTTTATGACTTATGCTCATGATATGTGCTTAGTCTGGAATGTAGCTTGAAAGGCCCTTCCGATGTATGTGTGACTAAAGGTGGATGTTCCCTTGTCCTTTGTCATGAGCTTAATATGAGAATAAGATATGATACATATGAATAAAGAGCCTAGAGTGTCTAGCTTAGCATGTGTAGGATTATGGGATCTTATTCATGCATTGCACAAGCTTGCCTTGAGTTGATTCATGAAGTGTTTCTCTCATATGATGTATGTTTAGCTTGAATTGTTGCTATAGTTGCCTTCCTTGCTATGTTGACTATAAGTGATAGATTCCCTTGTCTATATGAAGTAACTATAAGAATGAGACAAAATGAATGATAAGTATAGATTTGGTGAGTTCAAGGTTATGCTTAGTGTGAATGGTATTATCGGATGTCATTCATGCATTGCACAAGTGTGTTTTGAGGTTACTTAGGAGTGTAGTGCTCATATGATATGAAGGTCTAAGTGTAGACTATGCCATGAACATGATGTATCTCCTATGCTCAAGAATTATGTCTTATGTTGACTTATGCTTATATGATGCTTATGTTGGAGATTATGCTTATGACTATGTTATTGTCTCTTATGCTTATGTCTCATGTTGACTAACCATTTTGAGATGCTCTTATGATGTTATGCTAGCTAACATATTTAGTACATTTTGTACTAACGCATACTCTTGCCTACATTCTTATCAAATGTAAGGTTCGGTGAGCTTGAGTTCTATCTTGGAGGCTAGGTTCTTAGAAGGAGCAAGAAGTTGAAGATTGGTGAGTCCTCATAGCTTCGAGGATAAAGCCACCATTACATTTATGTCTTTTCTTTATGTTTTAAACTTTTGTATGAGTTGCGTCCCAAAGATCTATTCAATTGAGTCTAGAAGGTTTGAGACAAAGTGTAGTAAGACTTTCGCTTACGTTTTATAAAGACTTCGATTGTATGGATAAAAGTTTTAAAATTTTCGCACTTTCCTATTATCTTATGTTATGATATTCTAAGGGCTTGTATGAGACCCCTTCGGGGTCAAGTACGCCGTGTTACATCTAGGGTGTATCCCTGGGTCGTGACACACTCAATAGGAGCAAAGTAAACAAATATTTAATTGTTCAGAAGAAGAAGAAGTAGTTTAGAATTTTTATTGTTTTAAAATGAGAGGAAATCCATCTATTTATATACAACAAAGGGTAGTGTGAACACATGCTTATTGTGCCTTATCGGAAAGTTTACAACTCTTTAGAAAAGTCACAATCATTTGGAAAGGTCACAACCTTTCATAAACGTCACAACCTTTCATAAAAGTCGCAACTGTTCATAAAGTCGCATATTTTCATAAAAGTCACAACTTTTCATAAAATTCACAACTTTTCATGAAAGGGGAAGGTTAGTTTTGAAAATAAATAAATTAAAAGGGAATCCTGATTTGTGGTAGCGCCACGTAGGCGGGCCTAGGATTTTCTTTTATATATATATGATATGATATATGATAGTAATATTTACTAAGGAGCCATTTGGTATAGTGTGTAAAAATAATACTAAAAAAAGTGTATTAATAATTCTTGAGTTAACTATATATAGATTATTTTCTATACTTTGTATTAGAAGTTCTTACATATAAATATTTATTTACAAGATATTCTTCACAATTATGATGGAAAAGATGTAAAAAATATTTTTAGGGGCAATGGGGTGTTTATAGGGGTGGAAAAATCAAACCCAACCAGTTCAGGCCACCAAACCCGTTTAAGTTTTGGTGAGTTAGTGACCCGTCCTTTGATTAGTTCAGCCCATTTCAACCCATTAAAAATTGGGTAGATATGTTACCCAAATGATCTCATGCAAAATCTTGTCAAAACTTTCTTAATTTATTTTTTCTCAATTGGATATGTTGTAATATAGCCACAAAAGAGAAAAATATATGTTGATTAGGTATTGATATAGTTTAGAAGAACAAAACAAACAATTAAGCTTGGTAAAAATTGGGTTGGATTGGGTCTTGACCCGTAATGTAACCCATTACCTAACCCATTTTCACCCAAGAAAATTTCGGTTGGGTTGGGTCTTGAACCGATTGTTGTTCTAAGACTTAATGACCCATCCAAATTTTACCATCCCGTCTAATTACCACCCTTAGGTCATTAAGCATGCTAATGCATTTATTAAAACCCCTTGCATTACTAATTTCTAGAAATCCATGGTATTTGTAACACCCCGTATGCTAGAACACCAAAGTGAAGAAATTTTAGAAGTTGCAGGTGCCACCGACGGGGCAACCTACGGACCGTAGGTGGGCCACCTGCAACCACCTCCCCAGTACTCCAAAAAAATTGGCCAAGGCACGACCCACGGCCAGGATCTACAGAACGTAGGTGGGACCACCGTCTGTGGTCCAGGTCTGTGGATCATGGTCCGCAGCTCCACCTCCAGACGCCGAACGACGGCCGACCAAAATGGACCATCGGTCCATCCACGGTCTGTCGGTCTGGCCCGTCGGTGACCCCCGACATCTTTTAAGTCAGGGGTCGTTTGGTCTTTTCCCTATGCGTTGGACCCCTAAACTGGGTAGTTTTTGTCAGTTTTAGCCTAGTAACTTACTTAGAACTTACCCAAGTCAATTCATTCTCCAAAATTCATCCAATTAGAATGAAAAGAGGAGAAAGCAGTCGAGCAGCCCTAGTCCAAGAACGCAACAAGGTTTCTTCAGTTCTAGCCCCGTAATCAAAAAATTTCTCCGTGAAATTCATCACCAAGTATGTGGGATTTCACTAGTGGGTTCCTTTCACCCATTAGGTCCCTAGATTTCAGTCAGAATCTTGATTCACTTCATATTATCTAGACTTAGGGTTTTCTTGAATGTAGAAATTGTTGGGTTTTAGCTGTTAAATGATCCAAATAAGATTATCATATTGTTGCTTAGTTCTTTGCATGATATTCAAATCTCTAGTGGTGTAGATTCGTTTAGTTCATGAATTATACTAGCTAGGTCAGTTTAAACAGATATACATACCTCAGATTTTGAATGTCTCATTGTCAGTTATAAATGTCGCATAACTATCTAGTATAATTCAATTATGTTACATTGTTCATATTTCTAGTTGGGAGTAGGCTTAGACCGAGTGGACTAGGGTTCAGCGTACCTGAATAGTCCCATAACTATGTGCCCCCATAGGTTTATCAGTCCCCTCTGTGGGCATTACATATAGTGATCATGCCAGTCATGCCTTTATACCTTTGGCAAGGTATTTTGGGTCCTCTCGATCGGGCGTATATATCGGACTCCTGGTTTAGCTCACGTGGTTTTATGTCGGTTATTAGTAGCTCCCACAGTTAGATTCTAGTACATTTGACTAGGTTCCCAGTTACATATCAGTAATCAGTTTCAGCATGTTATGTACTTGGTCATCACATTCAGTTAGCTCAGTATTCAGTATATTTCAGTATTTCCATCATGTTCAGATTATATCATTGATCAGTATGTCTTATTCAGTTATGTATATATTGTTCAGCTTTATTCTATCCTGCATGCTCAGTACCTTTCAAGTACTGATGCATAGTCTGCGCTACATCTTCTCGTGATGTAGGTTCGGGTTCTTAGCATCCCGATCACGCATAGATTGGTTCCCGATCTCTAATTCAGCAGCTTCAGATGTGAGTCTTAATTCTTCGAGGACAATAGACATGCTTTACACTTTAGTCTTTTTATTCAGTTTTAAGTTTTGCTAGAGTTAGCTGGGGGCATGTCCCAGTATCTCTAGTCAGTTAGAGGCTTATATTCAGACATAGTTAGATTTAGTTTTAGATGTGAGTTTGATCTTTCAGTTGTTATTAAACTCATAGTTTCTTTATATTCAGACAATATTGGGTATTCCCCATCATTTCAGTTATCTCATGATTTAGCTTCCGCATTAGTTATCTTTTCATAGATATAATCAGTTTGCTTATGATATGCCAGCTCAGCGTTAGCTTGGGGTCACTCGTGATCCTAGGTCCCGTGTTTACGTCAAGAGGGTAGCCTCAGGGCGTGACAGTATTAGTAATACACATCTTAGTACACAATTGAGTGTATAACTAATGTTTGCATTAGTTATACATAGCATGAAAAAATGTACCAAACAAGGTACTACTAATATAGAGAGTTAATGCATGCATTATTTTTGTTACACTCTACAAAACCCCTAAGTGCATTTTTTATTTTAGAGTTAACTGTTGAGCGTGAATGTAGAAATTTTTGTGAATGCAGCAATGTAGAGCTCGAGCTTTAAGATTGAAGTTTGAAATCTAAACTTCCTTCCTTTTAGTTTCTTTGTGCTTAAATTTGCCTTTTGAAGAATTAGGCTTTATACTGTCTAACCATTTTCATATTGATCGTAGCCAATTCATGTCCTTCTGCTTGGAGTTTCTGGTAGTGAATTTATATCCCATTTATGAATAGAACAATTATTCTTGTCTGAAATGGGGCATCCAACATTAATATCAAATTTGAAACAAAGCCTTACGTGAATTTAACATTAATCGATAAAGAATTGTCCATATTACATAAAGGAAACCTTAAAGATAAATAATGAAAGTGATATATGTGATGTAAAAAAAGGAAGTAATCAGTTCAACAACACACCAAGTGAAATCTCACTAAGTGGGGTCTAGTTCAACAACTTCAATAAATCTAAGCAAGGCTAAAAAGTAACATAAAATACAACTACTTTCAGAAGGAATCATACGCACCAGTAAGTGAATGAGCTCCTCCATCTCTTTGTTTCACTAGAGGGCACAACATGGTTGTTGCTCCAGACATGAAGAAGGGTGATTACACTGTTAAAGAATGCTACAAATTGGGACGTTTAGTGATTGATATTCTTGAATACTTTATCAAGGGAGGAGGGCGGGGGATATAACACCATGTATCCTAGACAGACCAGATTTTTAGATTTGAGAAGCTACAGATGCCACCGACGGGCACCACCTACGGACCGTAGGGGGACCCACGGTCCGTCCTGGTGGTCCGTGGTTCACCACCTGGAGCCCCTCCCAGAAAAGCCTAGAAAAATTATTCCAAGTCCAGACCTACGCCAGGACCTACGGACCGTAGGTCAGGCCACGGTCCGTGGTCCAGGGTGATAGGTCGGGCCCCAGATTTCAGTCCCAGAAACCCCTCAAAAAAATCAGTTAAGGGTCAGCCTACGCTAGGACCTACGGACAGTAGGTCAGACCACGGTCCGTGGTCCAGGGCCATAGGTCAGACCCTCATTATTCAACTCCCAGTAACAAACGACGGTTGACCAGCACGGACCGTCGGTCCATCCACGGTCCGCCGATCAGTCCGTCGATTGACCCCGACAATAGTTAAGTCAGGGGTCTTTTGGTATTTTCCCTATGTGTTGGACCCCTAAAGTACGTCGTTTAACCCCCTAAACTACGTAGTTTTGGTCAGTTTAAGCCTAGTAACTTAATTAGAACTTACCCTAGTCAATTCATTCTCTAAAATTTAGCAAACTCAGAGCAAAAGGGGAGAAAGAGTCGACCAAACTCTTTTCCAAGAACGCAGAGAGTTTTCTCCAGTTCCAGTCCTGAAATTGAAAGATTTCTCCATGGAATTCATCACCAGGTATGTGGGATTTCACTAGTGGGTTTTTTTCGCTCATTAAATCCCAAGAATTCAGTTAGATTCTTGATTCCCTTGATATTATCTAGACCTAGGGTTTCTTGAATGTTAGAAATTGTTGGGTTTAGCTGTTAGAATGATCCAAATCAGATTATCATGTTGTTGCTCAGTTTCTTGCATGAAATTCAGAACCTTAGCTATGTAGTTCCTTTAGTTCATGAATTACACATGCTAGGCCAGCTATTTCAGGTATATACATGCTTCAGTTTATGAATGGCATATTATTAGATATAATTGTTGCATTCTCAGAGTTTGCATGTCAGAACATTAAGTTATCCATGTTTTACAGAATTCAGTCATAATGTGTTAATTTCATAATCAATTAGGAGTAGCTTTATACCGAGTGGAATAGGGTTCCAGCGTACCCTCATAGTCCCAGAACTACGTGCCCCGTAGGTTGTAAGTCCCATATGTGGACATCATTTTAGTGATCACGCCAGTCATGCTTTTATACCTCTAGCTGGGTATATTGGGTCCTCTCGATGGGGCGTATACATCAGACTCCACATTTAGCTCATGTGGTTTTATGTCGGTTATTAGTAGCTCCCACAGTACAGTCAGATTCTAGTGCATTGACCAGGTTATCAGTTACAGTTCAGTATTCAGACTCAGCATATCATGTAATTGGTCATTGCATTCAGTTAGCTCAGTATTCAGTATATCTCAGTATTTACATTCAGTTCAGGTTATATCATTGCTCTTATTGCTTTGTTCAGTTATGATTATTGTTCAACTTTACTCTATCCTGCATTCGCAGTACCTTTCAAGTAATGAAGCATACTCTGCACTACATCTTCTCGTGATGTAGGTTCAGGTTCTCAGCTTCCAGATCACGCATAAATTGGTTCCCGATCTTCAGCTTAGCAGTATCAGTGGTGAGTCCTCATTCTCCGAGGATGACATACATGTTTCCTTTGCTTTTAGTTTTAATTTAATTGTTTGCTAAATTTAGTTGGGGCATGTCCCAGCATTTTTAGTCAGTTAGAGGCTTTATTTCTGTCATAGTTAGAATCAACTTTAGTATTTGAGTTTGACTTTCAGTTGTTGTTAAACTCTTCGCATTTATATATTCAGATGTAGTATGGGTATTCCTCATCATTTAAGATTTATCTTATGATTAGCTTCCACACAGTCTTTATTGATTCATTTCTCTTTAAGTATTCTTATGATATGTCAGCAGGGTTAGCTTGGGGTCACACGTTATCCTAGGTCCCGTGTCGGCGTCCTTGGGGTAGCTCAGGGTGTGACAAACTTGGTATCAGAGCATAAGATTTAAGTGTCCTAGGATGTCTGAAAAGCTGCACTAAGTAGAGTCCATTTCATGGGTGTGAAGTGCACCACATCTAAGGAGGGGGAAGCTACGAAGTGGTTTGGGAAAGCCTCACTGTCTCGATATTCTTATCGTGCGTTGGTATGATCTTTCTCTAACTCATCATTATGAGCATTCAGATCATGCCTCCTCATAGAGCTTACCAAAGGAATGCGAATTCCCGCAATTGTAACGCAACTCCTCCAGTCCTAGATCAGGAAGTTTTGAATGCAGAGTTTTTGAACGCTATCCAACTTTTGGCTCAGAGTGTGACTAACCAGAACAACCATCAGGTTCCAGCTCCTGCAAATGCTAATGTTGGGTCAGCTACAGATAGAGTTTGTGATTTTTTTAGGATGAATCCGCCTGATTTCTTAGGATCGCAGATTGGTGAGGATCCCCAAAACTTCATAGATGAGGTCAAGAAGATATTTGGAGTGATGCAAGTGACAGGTAATGATAAGGTAGAGTTGGCATCCTATCAACTTAAGGATCTAGCTCATATCTGGTATACTCAATGGAAAGAGAACAGTAGTACAGATGCAGCTCCTATCACTTGGGAATGCTTTAGTGAGACTTTTCTAGACAGGTTCTTCCCAAGAGAGTTAGGGAGGCAAGAGCTCAGGAGTTCATGAATTTGAGACAACGTAACATGACAGTCCAAGAGTACGGACTCAAGTTCACCCAACTCTCCAAGTATGCTCCTCACATGGTTGCTGATTCCAGGGCTCAAATGAACAAGTTTATGTATGGAGTGTCAGACTTAGTGAAAACAGAGTGCAGAAATGCTATGTTGCTGGAAAATATGAACATCTCTAGGATTATGACCCATGCTCAGTAGGTTGAGGGGGACAAGCTTAAGAAAATAGCTAAGGACAGCAAGAAATCTAGAACAGCTATGAGTACTCTCAACATAAATTGGGTGGTGGAAATCGCTCTCAGTTTCAGCAAAAATATTCAACTCCGGCACCTTTATCAGCTAGTATTCCATCCTCCACGTTCCGACAGAATCAGAAAGGTAGGGCATCAGGCTCTAAGTCTTAGGGGAGTGTTTCAAGTACCAGAACCTACCCAACTTGTCCTAACTGTGGTAAGAACCATCCGGGCGAGTGTCTTGCAGGAAATGAAGGTTGTTTTGGGTGTGGTCAGACTGGTCACAGGTTGAGAGATTGTCCTTCTTCTAAGCAGGGTCAAGGAGGTAATAATGGTAGAGCTCAGTCTACAACTTCAGCAGCACCAGCAGATCGCCAGACTAAGCAGGGTAACTCATCTGGTACAAGTGGTGGTCAGCGCAAATACTGGTTGTATGCTCTTCAGGCTCACCAGGATCATGAAAATTCTCCTGATGTGGCCACTGGTACGTTACGAGTTTTTAACTTAGATGTTTATGTTTTGTTAGATCCAACGGCTACTCTTTCCTTTGCAACTCCTTATATAGCAGTCAAATTTGATGTTAGTCCATAAACTCTCTCAGAACCCTTCTCAGTCTCTACTCCAGTTGGTGACCCAGTTATAGCTAAATGGGTATACAGAAATTGCCCTGTCACAGTCTCTCAGAAAGTCACCTCAGCAGATCTTGTAGAGTTAGAAATGGTAGACTTCGATATCATTCTAGGCATGGATTGGTTACATTCCTGTTATGCTTTAGTCGATTGTAGAACTAGGATTGTTCGTTTTCAGTTTCCAGACGAACCAATCTTAGAATGAAAGGGCAGTACCTTAGCTCCTATGGGTCGATCCATTTCTTACCTTAAGGCCAGAAAGATGATCTCTAAGGGTTATCTCTATCATCTAGTTCGGGTTAAGGATTCAAGCTTTGAAACCCCAACTCTTGAGTTAGTTCCAGTAGTTAATGAGTTCCCAGAAGTGTTTCCAGAAGATCTTCTCGGAGTTCCTCCCGAAAGGGAAATCGACTACGAAATTGATCTCCTTCCAGATATACATCCTATTTCTATTCCTCCTTACAGAATGGCTCCAGCTGAGCTTAAGGAATTGAAAGAGCAGTTGAAAAACCTTTTAGATAAGGGCTTCATCAGACCTAGTATTTCGCCATGGGGTGCCCCAATGTTGTTTGTGAAAAAGAAAGATGGTTCTCTCAGGATGTGCATTGACTATCAGTAGTTGAACAAAGTCACAATCAAGAATAAGTATCCCATCCCCAGGATTGATGACTTGTTTTACCAACTTCAGGGTGCTAGTCATTTTTCGAAGATAGACCTCAGATCTGGTTATCATCAGCTCAGAGTCAGAGATAGTGACATTCCAAAAACAGCCTTCAGAACTCGGTATGGTCATTATGAATTTGTAGTTATGTCATTTGGACTAACCAATGCTCCTGCAGCTTTCATGGATTTGATGAAAAAAGTGTTCAAGCAGTATTTGGACTTGTTTGTTATCGTCTTTATTGATGATATCCTCATTTACTCTAGGAATGAGGAAGAACATGCGACTCATTTGAGAGTTTTTCTGCAAACTCTCAAAGATTGCCAGTTGTTTGCTAAGTTTAGCAAATGTGAGTTTTGGTTACAATCAGATGCTTTCCTCGGGCATATAATATCTAGCGAAGGGATTCGAGTAGATTCTCAGAAAATAGAAGCGGTGAAACAATGGCCCAGACCTACCTCTCCTACAGATATTAAAAGTTTCTTGGGTCTAGCAGGTTATTACAGAAGGTTCGTGGAAGGATTTTCATCCATAGCCTCTCCATTGACTAAGTTGACTCAGAAAAAGGTTAAGTTTCAGTTGTCAGATGATTGTGAGAAAAGCTTCACAGAACTGAAAACTAGGTTGACTACAGCTCCGGATTTGACTCTACCAAAGGGTTTAGACGGTTATGTTATCTATTGTGATGCATCCAGAGTCGGCCTAGGTTGTGTGTTGATGCAGCGAGGTAAGGTATAGCTTATGCTTATAGACAACTTAAGGTGCATGAGAAGAATTATCAGACTCATGACTTCGAGCTTGCAGCAGTGGTGTTTGCACTTAAGATTTTGAGACATTACTTGTATGGTGTTCACATAGATGTGTTCACAGACCATAAAAGCCTTCAGTATGTGTTCACCCAGAAAGAGTTGAATCGTCACCAGAGGAGATGGCTTGAGTTCCTCAAGGATTATGACATGAATGTTCTTTACCATCCTGGTAAGGCCAATGTAGAAGCAGATGCCCTTAGCAGACTATCTATGGGTAATGTAGCACATGTTGAGGAAGAAAGAAAAGAACTAGTAAGGGATGTTCACAGGCTTGCTCACTTGGGAGTTCGCCTTATGAGCATATCAGATGATGGTGTAACAGTTTAGAATGGGTCAGAATCTTCATTAGTAGCGGAGGTTAAGGAAAAGCAAGACAGTGATCCGATATTGCTTCAACTAAAGGGTGCAGTCCACCAGCAGAGAGTTGAGGTATTCTCCCAAGGGGGAGATGGTGTGCTTCGCTATCAGGGTCGATTATGTGTTCCTAAGGTGGGTGAGTTGAGAAAACAGATTCTTGCAGAAGCCCATAACTCCAAGTATTCTATTCATCCAAGCGCCACTAAGATGTACCATGATCTACGGGATGTCTTTTGGTGGAATAACATAAAGAGGGATATATCAGGTTTTGTGGCTAAGTGCCCCAATTGTCAGCAAGTGAAGGTAGAACATCAGAAACTAGGGGGTATGACTCAAGAGATCAAAATTCCTACTTGGAAGTGGAAAGTGATCAACATGGACTTCATTACAAGTTTACCTCGTACTCGCAGACAACATGATTCCATTTGGGTAATAGTAGATAGAGTTACTAAGTCTGCACACTTTTTGGCTGTTAAGACTACAGACTCGGCGGAGGACTATGCCAAGATTTACATTAATAAGGTAGTCAGGTTACATGGGGTTCCTTTGTCTATCATCTCAGATAGAGGTCCTCAGTTTACCTCTCATTTCTAGAAGTCATTTCAGAAAGGTCTTGGTACTCGTTTCATCCATAAACGGATGGTCAGGCAGAGCGTACCATTCATACCTTAGACGACATGTTGAGAGCTTGTGTGATCGACTTCAAGGGTAGTTGGGATGATCACCTTCCTCTTATAGAGTTCACTTACAATAATAGCTACCATTTCAGCATTCAGATGGCCCTTTCTGAGGCATTGTATGGGCGTAGATGTAGATCTCCAGTTGGCTGGTTTGAAGTAGGTGAAGAAGCCTTGATAGGACAAGATTCGGTTCATGATGCTATTAAAAAAGTGCAGCTCATTAGAGATAGACTTAAGACAGCCCAGAGTCGCCAGAAGTCCTATGCAGATGTAAGGAGAAAGGACTTGGAGTTCCACGTTGATGATTGGGTTTTCTTGAAAGTTTCACCTATGAAGGGGGTAATGAGGTTTGGCAAGAAAGGAAAGCTCAGTCCTAGATATGTAGGCCCTTACAAGGTCTTGAAAAGGGTTCGTAAAGTGGCTTACAAGTTAGAGTTGCCAGCAGAACTAGCAGCAGTGCATCCGGTCTTTCACGTTTCGTTGTTGAAGAAATGTGTGGGTAATCCAGCATCCATAGTACCTTTAGAGAGTGTGGCTGTGAAATATAGTCTCACTTACGAGGATGTGCCAGTTGAGATTCTTGATCGTTAGGTTGAAAGGTTGAGAAACAGAGAAGTCGCTTCAGTTAATGTTTTGTGGAGGAGTAAGTCTGTAGAGGGACCTACTTGGGAAGCAGAAGCAGTCATGAAGGCCAAGTATCCTCATCTCTTTCCTTCCGATTCCATTCCAGCTTGAGGTAATAGTTCCTCTTCAGTTTTTCAGTCATTCATGCGCAGATTCAGTCTTAGTATCATGTTCCTTCAGTTTGTACTTGCATTTACAGCGTATTTTCATGTCCTTGGAACTCAGTTCAGTAAGAAATCAGTTTTCAGAAATTAGTGGTAGAGTTTACAACTCTTTCCCTCCATATTCAGCTAGTTTAGTATTCATTCGAGGACGAATGTTCCCAAGGGGGAAATAATGCAACACCCCGTATCCTAGACAAACCAGATTTGTAGATTTGAGAAGCTACAGGTGTCACCGATGGGCACCACCTACAGACCGTAGGGTGACCCATGGTCCGTCCTAGTGGTCCGTGGTCCACCACCTGGAGTCCCTCCCAGAAAAGCCCAGAAAAACTATTCCAAGTCAAGACCTACAGACCATAGGTAAGATCACGGTCCGTGGTCCAGGGCCATAGGTCGGGCCCCAGATTTCAGTCCCAGAAAATTAGCTAAGGGTCAGCCTACGCCAGGACCTACGGACCGTAGGTCAGACCACGGTCTGTGGTCCAGGGCCGTAGGTCATACCCTCATTATTCAACTCCCAGTAACGAACGACGGTTGACCAGCACGGACCGTCGGTCCATCCACGGTCAGTCCGTCAGTTGACCCCGACAACAGTTAAGTTAGGGGTCTTTTGGTCTTTTCCCTATCTGTTGGACCCCTAAACTACATCATTTAACCCCCTAAACTACGTAGTTTTAGTCAGTTTAA
Source organism: Solanum etuberosum (assembly GCA_029582245.1). Taxonomy (NCBI): domain Eukaryota; kingdom Viridiplantae; phylum Streptophyta; class Magnoliopsida; order Solanales; family Solanaceae; genus Solanum; species Solanum etuberosum. Next base: position 25,014 of record JAJONR010002468.1, on the reverse strand, counting down.
GCCTGGTAACTTAATTAGAACTTACCCTAGTCAATTCATTTTCCAAAATTTAGCAAACTCAGAGCAAAATGGGAGAAAGAGTCGACCAAACTCTTTTCCAAGAACGCAACGAGTTTTCATCAGTTCCAGCCCCCAAATCGAAAGATTTCTTCGTGGAATTCATCACTAGGTATGTGGGTTTCTTTCTCCCATTAGGTCCCTAGAATTAAGTCAGAATCTTGATTCCCTTGATAGTATGTAGACCTAGGGTTTCTTGAATGTTATAAATTGTTGTGTTTAGCTGTTAGAATGATCCAAATCAGATTATCATGTTGTGGCTCAGTTTCTTGGATGAAATTCAGAACCTTAGCTATGTAGTTCCTTTAGTTCATGAATTACACATGCTAGGCCAGCTATTTCAGTTATATACATGCTTCAGTTTACGAATGTCATGTTATCAGATATAATTGTTGCATTCTCAGAGTTGGCATGTCAGAACATAGAGCTATCCATGTTTTATAGAATTCAGTCATATTATGTTAATTTCATAATCAATTGGGAGTAGCTTAATACCGAGAGGACTAGGGTTCCAGCATACCTCATAGTCCCAGAACTATGTGCCCCGTAGGTTGTAAGTCCCCTCTGTGCGCATCATTTTAGTGATCACGCCAGACATGCCTTTATACCTCTGGCAGGGTATATTGGGTCGTTTCGATGGGGTGTATACATTGGACTCCACATTTAACTCATGGGATTTTATGTCGGTTATTAGTATCTCCCAAAGTAAAGTCATATTTTAGTGCATTGACCAAGTTATCAGTTAAACTTCAGTATTCAGACTCAGCATATCATGTACTTGGTCATTGCATTTAGTTAGCTCAGTATTCAGTATATCTCAGTATTTACATTCAGTTCAGATTATATCATTTCTCTTATTGCCTTGTTCAGTTATGATTATTGGTCAGCTTTACTCTATCCTGCATGCTCATTACCTTTCAAGTACTAACGCATACTCTGCACTACATCTTCTCGTGATGTAGGTCCTGGTTCTCAGCTTTCAGATCACGCATAGATCGATTCCCGATCTTCAGCTCAACAGTATCAGTGGTGAGTCCTCATTCTCCGAGGACGACATACATGTTTCCTTTGCTTTTAGTCTTAGTTTCAGATTTTGCTAGAGTTAGTTGGGGCATGTCCCAGCATTTCTAGTCTGTTAGAGGCTTTATTTCAGACATAGTTAGAATCAACTTTAGTATTTGAGTTTGACTTTTCAGTTTTTGTTAAACTCTCCGCATTTATATATTCAGATGTAGTATGGGTATTCCCCATCATTTCAGATTTATCTTATGATTAGCTTCCTCCCAGTGTTTATTGATTCAGTTCTCTTTAAGTATGCTTATGATATGCCAACAGGGTTAGCTTGGGGTCACTCGTGATCCTAGATCCCGTGTCCGCGTCCTGAGGGTAGCTCGGGGCGTGACAGGGGATGTAAAATCATATCATAATTATTTATTGAGGTATAGGTGTACATATTTTTTCTTAAGTGACATTTGGAGAAAATGTACACATAACAAAAAATGAACATTATATATGTAAATAAATGTAAAACATAGTTGGTTTTCCTTTGGCTTTAGATTCAATTAATCTATATTACTTTGTATATGAAGTGGAATAATGAGTGGAAGATAAGTTTCTCGAATCCATCACATTTACATTATTCAATAAATGAATTTTAGCTGACTTATAAATCTAGACAACATAAAGCATCAGTGAAACTAAAGATGAAAAAACATAAAAATTGACTAAATAACAAAAGAACTTCATAACCTTTAATTTTATGGAAAAAACCTCGTATAAATGGATGAGTGAAGACTAACAATGTCATGCCCCGAGGCTACCCCCTTGGCTTAAAATGGGACCTAGGATCACGAGTGACCCCAAGCTAACCCTGTGTCTGGCATATATCAAGAATACTAAGAATAATTGAATAAGACATGTAGTATGCGGAAGCTAAACAATGAATAACTGAAAGTGGGGAATACCCAACTCGTCTCAATAAATAAAACATACTAAAAGTTTAACAATAACTGAAGGATAAACTAATAAACCCAAACTGATTCTATTACTATGTCTGAAAAGTCTCTAACTGAGTTGAGTTGCTGGGACATGCCCCTCAGCTAACTCTAACAAAACTGAAAACTGAATATAAAGACTAAAATAAGAGCATGTCTATTGTCCTCGGAATATGAGGACTTACCACTAAGCTGCTGAATGCGGACCGATAAGTAGATCTAAGCGTGATCTGGATGCTGAGCACCTAAACCTACATAATGAAAGGATGTAGCACAGAGTATGCGTCAGTACTTTGAATGTACTGAGCATGCAAAATATAGATACTAAGCTAAACAAATATATATAAGTTGAACAAGGCATAACTGACCAATGACATAAACTGAGCAAGAATGTACATAGTGAAACATAACAGATCGAAAAGCTAAGCTGAATGCAATGACCAAGCACTAATCATGAAAATAACATGTTGAACATAATGTTGAAGTGTATATTGAAAACCTGGTCAAATGCACTAAGAGTCTGAGTGTGGGAGGTACTATTAACCGACATAAACCACGTGAGCTAAATGTGGAGTCCAATGTATACGCCCCATCGAGAGGACTCAATATACCTTGCCAGGGGTATAAAGGTATGACTGGCGTGATCACTAAATCTGATGCCTAATGGAAGGGACTTATACTCCTACAGGGGCACGTCATTTTGGGAGTATGAGGGTATGCTAAACCTAGTCCAACTCAGTGCTAGGTCTACTCCCAACTGAATATGTATATGACATAATGTAACTGAAATACTGACTAGCTCAAAATACTGACATGCAATCTGAGAATGCAACATTTATTTACTGATAATGTAACATTCAAAATCTGGAGCATGATTATCTGTTTAACTGACCTAGCAAGTATAATTCATGAACTAAAAGAATTTCTATAAACTAGGGTTCTGAGTTTCATACAAGGATTTAAGCGAACTTTCCAAGAAACAAGCTATTTCAATTTTGGGATACTACAACAACGAAATCACAGTAAATATCAAAGGTTTTAGAAACCCCAGGTCTAAACAAGATATGGAGAATAAAGGAACTGACTGAATTTTAGTGACCTAGTGGATGAAAGGAACCCACTAGTCAAATCCCACATACCTGGTGATGAAATCTACGAAGAAATCCTTCGATTTCGGGGCTGAAACTTGAAGCAAACCTTCTGATTGTTCTTGGGAAACTGACGCCTCATTCTTCTCCTTTCTGCTCTAAGTTTTGATCAATTTTGGTGAATAAATGTTTTGGGTAGGTTCTGACTAGATTACTAGGCTTAAACTTAGTAAAACGATGTATTTTAGGTGTTAAACGACGTAGTTTAAATGCTCAATATATAGGGGAAAATACCAAAATGACCCTGACTTAAAAGCTGACCAAGGCCTACCACGGAGCCACTGGCAGACCGTTAAAAGGACCACGGCCCGTCAAGTGGGTCGTGGTTGCTGGCCAGTGTCTACTGGTTCTGGGCACCCCAATCTACGGTCCACTTCACGGACCGTGTGAAGGACCTCGGACCGTGAAGGCCACCGTGGTTCTTCACTTGGGCTACAGTGTCTGCTGGCTCAGGATGACGAACTCGTCAATGGCCCGTGGAGGGTCTCATGGTTCAATGTATGAGCCTTGGTGGCTCTGCCTCACTTCTACGAGCCATCACACGGCTCGTGTGGTGATCCACAGCCCTTGAAGCGGCTCTGTGGTCCACCACGCTTTGCTGGTTGTGAACCACGAGCAGGTCGACGGACCGTGGTTCCTTTCACGGTCCGTGAACCCCTCCGTGGTTCACCAAATTTTTTGTTGGTCAGGTCAGTTAGGTTCTGAGGTGTTACAAACAACAACTAAATTCATAACAAAGACGATATTTTACCACATTAGAAGATTCAATAAATGTAGTCAAGGCTAATCAAGGCTAAAAAGTAATAATAAATGCAACTTCTTTTAGAAGGAATCATCAAGACTAGGAGTCAATGAGCTCCTTCATCTCTTTGTTTCACTAGAGGGTACAACTTGGATGTTTCCCCAAATAAGAAGAAGGGTGATTACACTATAGAAGAATGATACAAACTAGGATGGTCTATAAATGGTGTGCTTAAGGACTGGCCCCAAAAACATGTTGGGAGAAGTAGACAACCTCATAGAGTTAATTGTTTTACCTAGACCCCAAGAAAGGTGCATGTCTGATCCCTTATAAACTCAAAAAGAGAGGCATTATTCTATTCAAAGGATGCTACCTATGAGAACAAACCAATGAAACTGTGAATCACCACTTATTGCACTGCCCAGTACAACTAATGTTTGGTAGTTCTTCCTTTTAATGTTGTCTCAAAAGGGTGTAATGACCCTCTAGGTCATTTATGTGTTCATGCATTCTATTTTTCATTTATAGTGTTCCTTTGACTACAAGTTATTTATTATTTTCGGGGACAAACAATTGGGTCACTTGGTCGTACATTTGGTTTTTATGCAAAATTTCTTTGTTTTAGAGCTTTTGAACCTTGAACAATTGATTTCTATCAAAAGTTTATGAAGATGACCTCAGAATCTAATTCAGATAGTTCCATCAGCTCCGAAAGGGTTATTTTAGGCTAGTGGCATGGTTGGTACGACTCTCGAGGCTTTCAGTGTGAGTTTGTGCAATTATGTATGTTAACATTTATGTATTGGCCTATGTTTGTCCTTGGTCAGCATTCCTTGTAAATATTCCCGAATAAGAATTTTTATAGTACGGTTAGCTCGTGAATGTCCAATATAATCTGGAATGATCCTTCGTGCAGATTTTGAGGCTCTTGGTATAATTTTGATACCCCTTGTGAATTTTAGGTTCAAAATGGAGTTTGGGTTTGGGCCCCACTTTTGTCAAGACGAACTTAAATGGATGTTTCTACTGCTCTATTTAGTCCAGAATATCAAATTTGATGGAATAATATATCATGTTTGCGTGCACAGGGTGCCGAATGAATTTAATACACCCCGTACCCCGTTGGAGAGTAAAGAATTGCCAAAACTAGCTGATAAGCATCAACTTGTGCAAGCCAAAATGTCCTCCACAGTCTGGGCCTCGGGAAATGTTCACGAAGGCCAGAAATCGTAGCTTTCATGTTCGCGGGGCCTACATTTGTCGGATCCCTTGCCACTTTTATGAGGCGTCAGTCCTCCGCCAGCTAGAATAGAGTGGACCTCTATTCATTTGTGGGGCCCCGGTACATTTTCAAGGAGGTGTCGGATCTGGTCTTTCAAATTAAGAGAGACCCATCAGCTTTAGCTCTCCAATTTGAAATTGCCATTTATGTCTCCTTTCAACTCCATTTTGTATGATTCAAAGTCCTCTATGATCGTGGAGATTAAGAATACATGGGTGTGTAATAGAAAAGTGTTGGAGGTTTTCTGGTTGATGTAAATTCTCTTGTTTATAGACTGCATGAGCATAGTTAATTGCTCTTAAATGTGAATTTTATTGCATGTGGATACTTAAGCTGTCCGAGACCCCGAATTGTGTTCACTTGGTAGCACATGTTTAGGGGATTGTTAAGAGCCATATGACGTACTCATTTCCATAATTCCAATATGGGTCCCATGATTCTAGTTTTGACTCCAAAATGGGCCCATCTCCATTTTTAATCAATTTATTATCTAAATGATCATATTAATGTTTTGATTCTAATTTTTATAGTGCGGCAGCATTTGAAGATAACCTAAAAAGGGAGATCTGTGGAACTATTATTTAGAGTGTGGGTGGTTGGCCTTTTTGTAGGCTTTAACTTCCCCTCCCTTGGATTGAGCTTGTATATATGTAAATTCATATTGATCTGAGTTCATTGGGGGAGGTACCTAGTTTATAATGTCAGCCTTCTTGGAAATCATGTTTTAAGCTTATATTTTAGATTTTTGGGACTTAATGTGTGTGCTAGAGAGATTGTCGATCATTGTTACCTTGTGGTTAAAATTTGTTTGACATCGGAGGAGAATGTTTGAGCATGGTCGGTCTTAATCTAGGATATGACTAGGTCTACTCTAACGTTGATTAAAATAGTTTAGGTCCTTGTAGACTTGTTTAGAAGAAATGAGCCCGATAGAATGAGCCTTAGTTTAGGCATTGACTCAACTTTGTCAACGTTCTATCTAAAACAACTTATAAGACTAGATAGAGAATAAGAAGAATTCTATTATTTTCATAAGCTGATGAAGAGTTTATATAGGTGCTGATACAATGATGAGTCCAAAAGTGATACAACAACTATTTTGAGTACTTGTCAGACTTATGGTATCCGTTCGGGTTTTTTTTTAAATTTGTGTAGGAGCGTACTTTCTGGGCTTATGAGTGTCCAGTTAAGTTTAGTTTATTTGTACTTAGATCTTTATATTTTAGTACTAGTTTCTGGACACGTTCGTTGCACGTGTGTCTCAAGAAAGTAGTATACACAGTATAAGTTATATTAAAAACATAGTGTAATAACAAAGAAAAAGTACAAACTAAAATTGATGAACGTAACACTCATCCAATTTGAATGACCTCTTTGTTGAGCGATAAATGATTAATTATTGTCAGAACCACAAAATTGAATAACTATATTTAGTTAGACAGGTAAAATGTATTAAATGACTTACATTTTAATGTTATTAGGTGCAAATATTTTGTCTATGAGGAAGTATTAGTATTAAATATTTGCACCTAATAACATTAAGTATTAAGTTTTGTGATATAATATTTGGATAATGAATTTTGATACTCATACCAAATAGTAAAACAATGAATCTGAAATATTTAAACAAAAAACTTGATATGATAAATATTTAAAACTTCTTGTTAAAATTTACAGAATGCAAATAATATATAATTATCAAGAATTTAAAACTAATTGATATAATCATGAAAATTGTGCATGGAAAGAAAAGCCCCCAAACAAATGAAATTCCAATACATGTGAAATCAAAGTATTGTAATTCTAATTAACCAAATATGTCATGCATACAAAAAAGGATTAATGAGTTCTTTTCAAGTAATATTCGAGTTAAATTTGAATATTGCAATGATCATAAAAGGTTATAGCCAGTAATCAACAGGAAGAGGAACATCAATCAACGCATTCAAATAACACCATTTCTTTAGATGAAATAACTATTTTGTAGAGAGTATATTATCTTTGCATCTTAAAGAACTGTAATCAGATTATACTATAAGAATGAATTCATTAATGTCAACTATGATTAGCCTTCTGGAGAAATCAACCCCTCCACGATCGAAGATCAGAGTAATATTGATAGTTGAAAAGGAGGAGAGATGGTGATTTTCACCATGATTTCTTGAAAGATTATATTATAGCTGATAATTGAAGAGTAGTAAAAATTTAATATGACAGCTACTCTAATTTGGCATCAACAATCTTACATACTTCCCATCTCTTTTTTTATGCAAACTATCAGAGGCCATAAAAAGAAAAAGAAAAAGAAAAAAATGAAATCGAAGATAAAATAATTTGCATTCAATCTCAAAAGTTAAAAAGAGGAGATGGGAAATTAGTAAACCCATTTAGCCTTTATATAATGTTTTATCCTAATCCTTTGAAATTTCGTTTCATTTATTTACTAATGAATTATTTTACTAATTAATATTTAATTCAACTTTTCAAATTCTTTGTACTTACTGTAGCAATGAAAGGTTGGCCATTGGTTAACGTAACAATTAAATGATTTAACCACCAACGTTTCATATAAAGTAATGGTTATTATAATTATTAAATGCAAAAAAATTCTTTTTATTGTGTGAAATGTGTGTATTTATATTTTTATATTATAAACTATTGGAAATAATAGTTGCTTGAAGGTTAAAATGATGTTTAACTTTTAATAGGCGATTTGGTAATTCAATTTTTCATTTAGAATGTTTCTACTTGATATAATATGATAATGATAAAAAATTTAATATAAAATGAATAAACCAAAAAATAGGCCGGGAAAGAAAGAAAGATTATTGTCCTCAATCCTTATTAAATTATTGAATTAAGTGTGATAATTAGAGTATTATTAGTCTACTTCCAAATCATCCATTCAATTCATGTTATTGAAAACTAATTTAATTGAAGATTTTTTTTTAAGTATGGTGTAAATAAAAATTATCTTATAATTGTATATCAACATTATATATATATTAACGGACCAGTTTGTTATTTACGGATGAATATGGTCACTTTATGATTCTTTAGCTTGCAATTAAGTTAGGAGGTGAAAAGTTTATAATTTTTTTTTGATTATTAGATATTTTATTATATTTTAAATAAGGATAAGGCTAAAATGGTATTTCAATTTTTAAGTTTGTGGTTTTTCATATATATATATATATATATATATATTAACGGACCACTTTGTTATTTACGGATGAATATGATTACTTTATGATTCTTTAGCTTGCAATTAAGTTAGGAGGTGAAAAGGTTATAAAAATACTCTGATTAATTAATATTTAACTTATTAGATATTTTATTATATTTTAAATAAGGATAAGGCTAAAATGGTATTTTAATTTTTAAGTTTGATATATATATATATATATATATATATATATATATATATTAACGGACCACTTGTTATTTACAGATGAATATGGTCACTTTATGATTCTTTAGCTTGCAATTAAGTTTGGAGGTGAAAAGGTTATAAAAATATTTGGATTAATTAATATTTAACTTATTAGATATTTTATTATATTTTAAATAAGGATAAGGGTAAAATGGTATTTCAATTTTAAGTTTGGGCTTTCCACTTTTAGTATAACTAGTTTTGACGCACGTGCATTGCACGTGAATATCAATCATGTACCACACTATTTTTAAGAATACTGTAAATATTATTAAAAAAAAATATTAGTCACTCTTAAAATCTCTTAGTACCTCTTAAATATACTTTGTCATCCCTTCTCTATAGTGCATTACTTTGTTTTTATTGTATTGTTGGTGTTCTTACTTTTAATGTAATATAATATAAATAAATATTGTTATAAAATATAGAAGATATACCATATTTGATGTTTTTAGTTGGAGTGTTAGATTAATTTAATATTCATGTTAGGGAGTGTTCTAGTTTCACTGACCTTTGAGATTGTCAACGTTTGTAAATCAATCTTGAAGTTTAAAGAGAAGAAGAATAGAAAACATACAAAAAAACGTAGTTTAAAAATGTGAGGAAACCCCTCCATTGATAGTTAAAATGTGTAGTATTAGTATGTGCATATTCTTTCTCATAAAAATATAGAAGATATACTAAATAGGGTGAATAAGAATAATAAATATTTTTTTTTAAAATGTAGTTTAAAAATTTGAGGAAGTCCCTCTTTTTATAGCCAACAAAGGGTAGTGTATAAAAAACTGCTTATTGTATCTTATCAAAAAAATGTCACAACCCTTTAGAAAACTCACAACACTTCAGAAAGGTGACAACTCATCGGAAAAGTCATAACCCTTCGGAAAAGTTACAACCATTCAGAAAAGTCACAACTCTTCTGAAAAGTCGTAGCCCTATAGAAAAGTCACAACCCTTCAAAAAGGTGACAACTCATCGGAAAAGTTATAACTCTTCGAAAATTTCACAACCCTTCAATGTGAAAAGGTGTTTGTCTTTAATATAATATAATATATTACACATAAATAGATATAATACAATATAAAATATAGAAGATATACTACATTTGGTATTTTAAGTTAGGTAGTATAGATAGATAAAAAATGATAGATATATACTGGTCTAATTTTAATTTAATATGAAATTTTAAAAAATAAAGAAGACTTTTAATTTAAGGATCATATCTAGAATATATAAAAATGTTTTTTAACTTTCTGGTCTTAAAGATGCGCCCCCACACCAAGAAAAAAGAACATTATATATCAAACTGAATAAAATTAAAAGTAGACTAAATAAATTGGAAACGAAAGAGTACTTATTAAATGTAGTTTGGACTCTTCAAACAAGTTTTTGATCAAATACTTTTTCTCCAACAGTTTGGGACTTTTCAGATTCTGAACACCAAGTTGTAGTTTATGCAATGGAAAATCATTGAACTTCTTGTCAAGTAGAAGTTGCTGCAAAAGTATATTTTATGGCTATGAAAATGAGTACATATTAATTATCAAGATACACTTCTCGTTTGATGTTGAATTATTTCATTCTCCTTGTGTGCATCAAATTTTGTTGATCTATCTAATTAACCCATAAATTTTTGTAAATGCATTGAACAACTCTCACAATCTTTCTTGTTTTAAGAAGAAGAATAGAAAACTTACAAAATTCATAGTTTAAAGGTGTGATAAACCCCCTCTATTTAAAGACAACAAAGGATAGTATGAAAAGGTTCTTATCGTGTCTTTTTAGATAAGTCATAATTCTTCAGAAAAATCATGAATTTTCAGAAATGTCATAACTCATCGAAAAAGTCACAACTCTATAAAAAAAGTCATAACCCTTCGAAAAAGTCACTACCCATTAATGTGAAAAGGTATATGCTTTTAATATAATATAGCATAAATAAATATAATATAAAATATATTATATACACTAAATTTAGTGTTTTAAGTTGGAGATATTATAGTAATTTAACATTCAAGTTAGGGAGTTCATGCTTTTAAGGTAGTATAGATAGATATGATATGATGCTCGTGGCCTTTTTTATAATCCCACATTGACCTTTGTTTGTGATTAGATTCTATTATTTCATATTATTTTTACTTTTCTTGCTTAGTCAACATTTGATACCTACTGAGTACCTATTATTTTTGTACTCATGGTACACTACACATCTGTTTCATGATGCAGGTCCGAGCACCAGCTACCACCATTGATTACTCGAGCCTACTGCAGTTTAGATTGAAGGCGAGGGTGAGCACTTGGCGTCCTTCACTTACCTGTCTCTTTTAGTATTTTGAAAAGCTAGACTTTTGCTTTTGGAGACTATCATTGTATTTCGGTCCACTTTTGAGACCTGTACATTTTTATTTAGATAGCTCTCTACTTGTGAATTCCAGATCATGGGAGAGATCTACTGTATATATCTTCTGGCTTGCTTCTGCCATTTTTCTTTATTTCTGTTGTAATTTACTGATTATGCTTTGTTTCTACCATTATATCTATTGCTTGCAATTCTGGATTACGACTTTTCGTACCTAGTTGGAAGTTATAGTAGGTGCAATCATGACTCGATGAATTGAGTCATGGCAATGGTTTACACCTTTCTCTGTCAAATATGCCTTTGAAAACTGAATATCATGAAGAGTTGAAAAATTCATCAAAAGAAACCGGAATACGATTCCAGCATCTATCTTTTGGTGTATTTGAAAAGAAAGAAACTATAGATGTTTTGATGGGAACCAATTTTCCATCCGTTCTTTGAAGGCTATTAGCTTAGTTAATTTATTTAGTTGGCATTAGCACTCCCCAATAAGCATTGTGGATAGATTTATGGGTTTTGTTAGCTCCTTGATTCTTATATAGAAGAGTTCCAAGGAACAATTATTTTCACTAGTTCCACAGGTTTTTGCTTATTACTATAGCTTCATGGAGCTATGTTCTAAAGCTACTAGTTTTTTTCTCTATTACTACCTTGAATTTACTTCATATTATAAGGTTTAACTTAGCTATAGTATAAATAAAAAGGCATAGTTGTTTTTCATTTGTCTTTAGATTCAATATGTTTGTATAACTTTGCGTTCGAAGTGACATAATTAGTACACGAGGGTTTTCTTTTATCCATCATTTTCACATAGTCTCATGAGAGATTTTAATTGATTTGTAATTAAGGTTACAGACTATTGGAGCCACAAAAGGAATAAATCAAATTTGGGAAATAACCCTATATGGCTAAGTAATTGAGTAAAATATATTTTATTTTATTTCAGAAAGGAACCCCATTTGTGTATGTGCTCCCGATAAAAAAAATGGTACTCTGTTTCAACACAAGTGTGGATGATGCTGAAAAACAAGGCTCAATTTCTCTTGGAATCCTTAATTTGCCTGTAAAGTAAATAGATATTAGAAAAACTCGTATTACAGAGATTCCATCATCTTGTAGAGAACTAGCCTATATTATAGAGATTCCACAATCTTGTAGAGTACACGAGGGTTTTCTCTGAACCATCATTTTCACATAGTCTCATAAGAGATATCAATTGATTTGCAATTAAGGTTACAGACTATTGGAGCCACAAAAGGAATAAATTGAATTTGGAAAAGTACCCTATATGGCTAATGTAATTGAGTAATTTTTTTTTTTTATCTCAGAAAGGATCCTCATTTGTGTATGTGCTCCCGATAAAATAATGGTACTCTGTTTCAACACAACCGTGGATCTTGCTCAATTTCTCTTGGAATTCTTAATTTGCATGTAAAGTCAATAGATATTAAAAAAAATACAGATTACAGAGATTCCATCATCTTGTAGATAACTAGCCTATATTTAAATGCACCGCCCTCATTGAAAATAAAAAAAATATTAATGACTGTATAAATAATTTATTTTATCATTCACTTGGTCAATAACACATCTAAATTGACTTACGAATCAAGGCTACACAAAACATCATGAAAGACTAAAGATAAAAAAATAAAAATTCTGACCGAATAATATAAGAACTTCATAACCTACAATTTTTTTATTTAAAACTTTAGATAACTGAAGACTAACAACAATTAACTTAAAAACAATTATGAGAATTGACTGTATCAGAAGTTTCAACCATTGGTAAAGTTTCCTCCATGCATAGATCCAAATTCAAGAACTCCACTTACCGATCAATGATAATTATGAGTTCAAGAACTCTCGTCCTTGTCCAGCTCATGAACAACATTTAAATCAATCTTGAGATGCTAGGCCATAATAAAACGTCTTGTTTTTTCTAACTTTCTCCATCTGCAACTTCATTGTCAGCATCTGCTCCAATATGTGTTTAGCTAACAATATTTGTGAGCGAAGTTGCATGATCTTATACATTTGTATTCATTTTTTTCATTCTCGTTCATTTCTTGAAATTGTTTACGACGATCTTCAAATGCATCAAAGACATTTGATCTTGCCTCAATATGTTTACGGTAGTGATCTTCTAGTTTCACTACAAAAAAAATTATATTATTTTTTCGTTACTTGTAAAATAATAGAACCATGATTTTACACTTGTGAAAAAATTATAAAACCAACATATACTTCAATCCAAGTTGTAAGATTATATGCATACAAAAACAAGGTTATTTTCCTTTTCAGGAAACTAACATTACTTGCATTCTAAGACTCAACCAACTTTATTTCAATCTTTTGCTAATTGGTCATGTTTTCCATAAAGATACTTCTTTCTTCGTTAATTATTTTCTCTTGCTATGTAAAACAAGACCAAAAAGTGTAATCAAAATATTGAAATTAAATTGATCGACGTTGAGAAAGCATACACAGTTAGTTTCTCAAAAAGAAAAATACTTTGTCCCCAAAAGCAAATAAGTTTGCATCTTGAACAAGAGCAGATGGTGTTACACTATTTTCACCAAGCGGAAAATCATGTTCTTATGATTCCACAAGTATAGAAATTATAATTGACAATTTTTTTAACGTGGCACTAGAGAATCGACAACGTGATCATGCTGATGTCAAATCAAATGTCTTTGAGGCATTTGAAGATCTCTATAAAGAATAATAAGCACTGAACAAGAAATAAAAAAATGAGTACTCCTGTTTAAGATTATGCACTCTAGCTCAGAACTACCTCAAGATTAAAACATGGAGTAGCAGAAGTTGACAATGAAGTTGCGGATGGAGAAGCTTAAATAAAATTAGAAGTATTATTATGGCCAATCATCTCAAGTTTTATTTCAATGTTTCCCCTGAGACAGAGGAGGATGAGAGTTCCTGAACTCATAACTATCATGGAGTTGATAATTGGAGTACTTGAAATTAGAGTTATGCATGGAGAAGACTTTTCCAACGATTGTGTTTTAATGTGGTCAATTCTTGTCTTTGTTAATAAGTCACTTGTTGTTAGTCTTCAGTCACCAATTTATAAAATGTTTTAGACAACAAAATAGAAGGTTATGGAGCTCTTATGTTATTAAGTCAATCATTTTTCTTTGTTGCATCTTTAATCATTGAGTTTGCTTCGAGTTGTCTAGATTTGTAAATTAATTAGAGCAATTTACAGAACTAGTGAATAATGTGAAAGTGATGGATCAAAGAAAATACTCGTGCACTAGTTAGTGTTCTTTCGTGGTGCCATCTTCAGGAAGGTTGGCTTATCTACATTTTACACCAAGGCTAGCTGTATGTGAGATAGCGGAATCTTTTGTAATATGAGTTCATAAAACATCCATTAGCTATTAGTATTATTTTATGTAGAATAGAATGTGGAATAAGAATATATGAATTAGCAATGTAGATAGTAGTTATTTAAAGAAAAAATATTCTTTCAAAGTAAAAAGTTTATGTATAACAATATCTAAACTGTTAATCACCAAATAACAACCCATTCATTATTTTTTTACCTTGTAAATAATGCATGCATTACAGTCTCAACAAAAAATATCTCGTCCGTAGTGGACCTTGCAGATGCAAATGTATAAAACTACTGGTCAGCTTGGGAGACAAATTGTTAGTTTGGACTGGATTTGGAAAGTCAAAATGGGTTCAATCAATAAATATGTCATTGTCCAACCCAAACCAAAACTTATTGAATTGAGATGGGATGGATCAAAATATGCTTAAGATGGGTCATAACATAACCTGCCTAACTTTTTAAAGATTTAAATTATTTGTTTATTTGTTTAGTCAAGTAAAAAGTTTCCATGATAAAGCAAGACTAACATAGCATATACAAGAGGTGTAACAAAAAAAAAGAGGAACCTAAAAACAAAATTAAAGTGTGTCGTAATGCTTGCATTAGTTCTGCTAAGATTATTTCGTATGTGCTTTTTTGTTGTATTAAAAATAAAATGCATTGCGTAACTTCCATAAAAATTATTTGTCTATAAAATTACCTTACACACTCTTTAGCTTGGAAAAATGTTTGGGGGGAGATTTGTGGGGTAGTAATGTCGTTAATCTATCTAATACGTGTGTTGAAATCTTTTATACTACTAATACATTAAAATTGACGGTATTAGTAATACACACCTCAATATACAATAGAGGGTATAACCAATGCAAGTATTGTGATACCTGTGCCTTAAAAAGTATAACAATGAAGGTACTAATAATAGACAAGGCTAATGCATGCATTATTTTTCTAATACACTCTACCAAAAGACTTTTTTTCTCTCTTTATTACAACAATTTATTTATTTGAATATGGCAACTTTAATCTAAATATCCACAGGCATAATACAACAAAATGTGTAGTTACTTTCCATAAGTATTACAAACTTGCCTCTTTCTCGATCTTTCTAAAGCCTATAAACAATCAAGTACATCAAAGATGTCCTCTATTTGAGCTAATGCATCATGTCTACACCAAAAATAAAAGAGGATTAGACTGTTCATTTTGTTCTTCTTCAAACTATTTTGCACATCCTCAATGTACCTATTGTTCCTTTTGTCCCAGATTGTTAATCATATGCATGTTGGGACAAATTTTCATCTCTCCTCCTTCTTTGTGACATTTCAATCCTTGTTCCAACTACTTAAAACCCATGTGATACTTCCAGGTTTTACCCATATGATTCCTTTTAGACAAATGAACATTCTAAATTGTCCGTTTTTAATGTAAGAAAAAATAATTGATTGATTTTCTAGCTTCCTACACAAAAAATTTTGTTTGTAATAACATCTACAATCAGTCATGCTATTAAACTTTACATATTATAGTGTCTAGTATGGATTTCATGTTCTTCTTGGAATCTAGAAATGACCTCATTGTGTCATGCCCCGATACCAAATTGTTAGGGGTTTTAGAGACGGATCAAGTCATAGGACGATGAACAGGAAAATCTAAATCAATTTACTTCGACTTTTCTTTGTCTTTGTTCCTAGAACAATCTATTTTGTATATAAATTCAACTCACTAAAGAAAAGTTGAAACATAAGATTTCAATGGATGAGGGAACTCCAATAACATGTTTTTTAAATTAAAATACAACCTGTTTTATTCCACAAAATTCCTTTTAAATAGGGGGTCATATTACATCAATAAGAAGTCTAATCCGTATGAAACTAGGAAACATAAATTCTATTCTAGAAAAATAATAATTTCTAAGCCCAATTCTTATGAAACAAGATTTAAAAAACACCCTATCTTATAATAAAATACATAAATCTACTAAAAATATAATTAAATACTCAATTTAATTGGCTTTCTTTCGGACAGACGTCTTGCCCACAAGTGCAACCACAACAATCTAAATTTTAAATAGATTGATATTGTGGAGGTTAGGATGAACTGAGTTAATAATTGAGTGGGTCTTTAACCTAGTATTTAGGAAAGCACTCGCTTCACCACTTTAAGCGTGAAGTGTCTGTGGACGATGTAAGTGCCTCAATGCATTAGTAAGTTTGAACCAATAACTCTTTTATGATAACTATGATATGGATTTATCATATAAAGAAGTGCAGAAAGGATTTTGATAAGGCATATGATAATCTACTGAAAGAAAATGATGAGTAATATAATGGTAAGGGAGAAATACAAGATTCTAACAATCTTGTCCAAGTAGATCATTTAGAAGAATAAGAAATAAATGTTGAACCATTAATAGCTTTGATTTTGTGATACCTACTTTTTAGCTTATAATTTGAACTTTTTCTTATATATTCTCTCTATTGGTGTTGATCTTTTTTCAGTTAAATTGCGCTTCAATTAGATAAAGAGAGCACTTCGCTTACAATTCATGGTTTAAGCAAAGAAAGCCTTACCATTTTTTTCCACCGCACACTTTCCTGAACACTACATTAACCTACCCAAACTAGTATGGATTGGACATATGATATTTTATAGGAGCTTTTTAACTCCAATAAAAAAACACATAGAAATTGTTTACTTTTATAAACATGAGTCGACACCTCATCTCCTGAATTATTTGGTCTTTATCATATAAGGGTATAGTGGAGACCTACATCGATGTTACTAGGTGCTTGAGAAACCATTATTTTTTACCCACAGACTATATTTTTATTTTGGAAACTAGAAATAATATATAAGGCTATTGATTGATCACCCAATCTTAGAAAGTTATTTTAGATTAAAGACAATTAAATATCCATGACTAAAAATTCATAATTTACAATTGTCAAACTGAACGATATATTACATTTTTGCATGAACAAGCCTTTAATAAGAAAATCATGATATATGATTCCCAAGTCACATATCTACTAAACCCATTATATTTCAGAGCATACATATAAGTTATTATCAACAAGACATAAACTTGACAGAAAATATTCACCCTGAATTCCTAAACTGCAATTCCATATCCAATTATTCATTGTTATTGGAGTGTTCAGACTGGATTGAATTTCAAAATCATAATCAACAAGATACACAAGAATCTGAATATTTCAAAGGTTATCTATGCTATAATCTACAGAAAGCGAAGAGACTAGCAAATCAATGTTTAGAAGTACCTATCTCTCAAGAGGGTGACAATTTATTGGGCGTAAATATGTGTCTCCATACTTTGCTTTATTTTGAAATCCTCCTCAAACTTCTTCAATCTCTGGTTCAACATATCCTACAATCATATAATATTAATTTGTACATGTTATCTCTCTATGGCATAAACAAACAAATATAGAATAAGAAAAACAATATCGCAAAACCTTGTAGTGAAGTTCAGCGTGATGAATATGATAGAATTCAAGATTGCCTTTAAAAAAATTCCCGATAGTATTCTAATATATCCCCATCCCGGAGATTTCATTGCTCTCTCTTCCTTCTAGTCTCCGTCTCTGCCTCCACATCCACCTCCGCCTCCACCTATGATTGCTTTCTTAAACTTTTACCCTTTGTACCCTAAATTCCAACAATCAGGTTATTGACTCACTCATATGATAGAGCTCTTATAATATGGGCCAACATTCACTCGCATGATACAGATCTTCCAATGTGGGCCAAAACCCACTTATATTATGAATTTTTCTAACTTTGGCCAAATAAACAGGTTTTTGCGCTGATAAATCATATTTTAATTGTGGTATTTAGTTTTGTCCTTTAAGTTGATTTTTTTTAATTTGATTAAAATTTGTAGATCAAAGTATTTTTAGCTATGACCTAATTTTGGAATGCCAAAATTTAGAAAAGAATTGTCTTGTTCGGTATGAGTTATGTAGTATCTAATTCGGAGAGTATAAGTTACGTGTTGAACATAAGTTTAGTGAACTTTTTATCTTTTCCAATATAAATTTAGAAAACTTTTATCTTATTTGACAAAAGTTCATTAGAATATGTTATGTAACTAAGAGAAAACTTTGTGGTTTTAAAACTAAACATATGTATCCATCAATATTAGTTGTATAGAAACTAAATTATTTCGTAACTTGTGAATTTTGACTTTTTAAGGCATTATGTTCTGAAATTTAATTTATGACTTATAAGACATAATTTGTGTGTTGCAAATTTTTTTCCCTCGTAAGACATAAATTGTGTCATGCGATTATTTTTTTAATGTCAAATGTATCTTGGTCAATTTTTTTTATTTCTTAATATCTTTTAAGATAAAAAAATAAAAATCATTAATTCAAAAGATAAAATTAAAAACTACCCTAAAATAGAGAAATTTGTGCTTTAATGACCCACAAATAAATTAAAAAATGATGGACTTTTGGGAGCTACATGGAAGCTTGCTTATTTTAGTTGGAACTCCAATTCTTTTTTTTTTCTGTTGCACAACAATGCAAAAATTAAACAAAATAACTATTGAATTATGTTTTTTTTTAGTCCAAAATAACTTAATTATAACTTCTAACAAAAAATTATCCTTTATGCCTTCTTTGTTGCTGACAAAATACATCTTCTGTATCCCTCACTTTTATAATTGACTTGTTGAAGCGTGGATCCTTTATAAAAAAAAAAAAAAAAGTGTTAACTCACTTTTTATAAGAATATTCTAAAAAATAAGAGTACTTTTTATTTATTTGAAATATAAAAGATTTTTTGTACCATTTTAGCATATTTGAAAATCACTACACTTAATGAAGGACCACTAATTAAGTAATTAACTTATAATATGTTTAACAGTACTAAGAGAATTCCATCTGCACCTGTCCATCAATAACAATGACAGCTAACTGCAACTAACAATTTTAACCAAGAAAAATGAACTTGGATGGAGATATGCAAGCATTGCACTCCGTTATATATTAGATTTACAGGCACAAGTGATCAATGATTTTACATGCATGGGTAATCAAAAAAGAGATGAATTCCATGAAAAACTAATTCGTCCAAACTTACCCTTCACTTAAGAAGTATAAATGGTCGAAGTCAATTATAGAACTCAACAAGAGTTGAGGTCGATCCCACAGGAAATGTAGAAGAAATAAGTCTACTAGCTCTTATACTCGTTTGTGGTTGATATTTGCAGAAAATAAAAATGTGTAAAGTAAATATTGGGTTTGATTTAATGTTCCAATAAGAAAGTGTAACTATAATCCAGTAGTGTAAGTAGCAAACGACAGTATCAAAGTTTTGGTTATCAGATAAAAGAGACCAGGATTCTTGTTCCTCATGATGTCGGAATGCAACTAGGATTTCGCACAAATAAATGTTATTCGATGTAAGGCATCCATTATTGCAATGTTAAGAACACCTAAACGCTTCTTAGTCGTATTAGATGAATATCACTCGTCTCCTGTCACTCTTAGAGTGTGTACATTATTTACATTTGCCTTCCCCGTTGGAAAACTATCCCCTCTCGGGCTCAAATCTTCCAAACGAGTTTAAAAAATCTGAAGTTCATTCATTTCTAGATTTGCCTAATCATACCCTTCTCTCCCGAGAAATTCATGAATGGAGGCATGTTCTAACACGTGAATTTGTTAGAAAGCAATGAGAATAAAAATAAAAACGAAGCATGCAAGACATTAGTTGATAATCATTCGTGGTTAATCCTACATTTTCTACCTAATCATGGTTTCCACAAACCTTGTTGTGGTATTTAGCTTCTCATGTTTTAAACAAAATAGTAGTGAAACATTAATGAAGAATCAGAAGTGAGACACTTACAATAATTAAATTCACTATGTTTCGATTAAAAACTAAAACTTAAGATCAAAACGTCGATCGATTATCCAGTGATAAGCAAAAGCAAAAATGTTATTGTGTTTTTCGATAAAAACTTGTCTCCAGACGTGAATAATAATAAATTTTAACCCTAAGTAACTATTTATAGTCTTAGAGATGAATCCTAGTCTTCGTAGGAAAATGCTTGAGTCGACTTCATTCACGGGAGGGTAAATAACCCATGAAAATCTTCACGGTGCATTAATCCCTTTGGAATCTTCTCTTTGGAACAATTTTTTCAACTTGATCTCATTTTCTCACGAGTATCTATACGAGGCATATCAGTCACCTCAAACCGTTCAACGTTTCGTTCAAATCTCCTTCAGAGTTGACTTTGGCCTAAATTAGTCTAAAGCCTCACGGACTCCTATCCTCATAGTAGAGGTCACCACAGACCGTACTTGGTCTCGTAGTCTTGCACTTGGATTTTCCCTCTAATAAACTATGTTAACGGCTAGGTTGACCTACCATATAGGGGTCCATGGCTTGTATAATCTTTTGTCTTCAGCCGCTCGATTTCCAATTCCTAGTTTTTCTCCTTCAACTGATTTCAACCGTCTTTTCCTGTACATTGAACCATAAAGCATCATATCAGAAAAAAGCATGGTTTCTTGCAATAATCCATTTTTTCCGTATAGAATGTGCCACAAGTTCACAGCACATCATGAACACCGTCAACTTAGAACCAAAACATGTCCTCAATCGATGTAAAAGACCAATAAATGACGCTGAAGTACAACTTAATTATCAAAGATATGCGGCCGCTAACTTCTCAAAAATCCAACCCCCAATGATCTAGCTAACATGGTGTCACGACCCAGGGGTACACCCTAGATGTAACCCCCGAAGGGGTCTCGTACAATCCCTTAGCATATCATAACATAAGATAATAGAAAAGTACGGAAATTTTAAAAACTTTATCCATACAATCAAAGTCTTTATAAAACGCAAGCGGAAGTCTTGGGACACAGCCCATACAATAGTCTCAAAACATGAAAATAAAAGACATAAAAGAAATGGTGGCTTAATCCTCGATGCTATGAGGACTCACCAATCTTCATCTTCTTGCTCCTTCTAAGAACCTAGCCTCCAAGATAGAACTCAAAGTCGACGGACCCTACATTTGATAAGAATGTAGGCAAGAGTATGCGTTAGTACATATGTACTAAATATGTTAGCTTGCATGCATCATAAGAGCATATCAAAAATGGTTAGTCAACATGAGACATAAGCATAAGAGACAATAACATAGTCATAAGCATAATCTCCAACATAAGCATCATATAAGCATAAGTCAACATAAGACATAATTCTTGAGCATAGGAGATACATCATGTTCATGGCATAGTCTACACTTAGACCTTCATATCATATGAGCAATACTCCTAAGTAACATCAAGACACACTTGTGCAATGCATGAAGGGCATACCATAATACCATTCACACTAAGCATAACCTTGAAGTCACCATATTCATACTTACCATTGATTATTCTCATTCTTGACCTACTTCATATAGACAAGGAAACTACAACCTATAGTCAACATATCATGGAAGGCAACTATAGCAACACTCCAAGCTAAGCATACATCATATAAGAGAACACTTCATAAGTAGCTTTATGTTGTACTTATGCAATGCATGAATGGCATCCCATACTACCATTCACACTAAGTGCCACTTTAGGCCATCATACATACTTACTAGATGGGGAACTAGTCCCTCTATACTATTTGACAATTCAAGGCTACCAAGGAATAGCACCCTAATAGGCTAGACCAAGCTATCATGGAAAAACACATTAACATGCAAGTCCAAGCCATACAAGGAAGGGTACAATGTTCCCTCCTAGCTACCATTCAAGCATTCTATGATGCTAGTGCAAGCTACCCTTAGGAGAGTAATATTTCTCAATCCTAAGCTACCATAAAATGGTCTTGGCCTAACCAAGTCAAGCTACCATGAAGGCATCCTATGATGCAAGTTCAAGCTACCCTTAGAAGAGTGTAATTCCTCAATCCTAAACTACCGTGAGATCTACTATCTCAAGCTACCATGAAAGCATTCTATAATGCTAGTCAAGCTATCCTTAGGAGAGTATGGATCCTCAATCCTAGGCTACCATGAGAAATCCTAACTCAAGCTACCAAGCTTGGTCTTGTCTTACCAAGTCAAGCTATACATGAATAGATCTTAGGTCACATCTTCAAGCTATTCTAGTCTATCATGCTTTGATTCATTTTAGGTGATTAACCTTTCAAATCTAGAATCATTCTATGTGAGAAGACCTTTCACATTCTACATGCATGCATTCATATAGTACTAGGTAGGTCATGTGGGTAAAAGCCTTCCACAACAACTCTAGCCATCAGTATACCAATTTTATGCAAGCCATCTCATCAAATTAGACTTACTCTAAAAGCGCTAGTGATCAACATTCATGAATTCAAGCCCTATTCTCAAAGCTTTACTTCTTACAATCATCAAACAAGTCTAGATCACAAGACATACTAGTCATAAGCTTCTTCCTTAAGCAATTCTAGTCATAATTCATCATAACGGCTCTACCTCATTCATTACTAGTCAAGATCCATCATATGTACATTTTTCTAATCCAATTCATGTTCACATACCTCTATTCTTGAAAAATTACTATACATGTCATCAATTCTAGAAGATCACCTTTGAATCCTCAATTTCACTTCACAAGGCATAATCCCACATAATTCAATTTCATCAATTAGACTAGGGTTAACCATGGAAAACATAGAAATTCATCATAATATCATGAATCAATACTAAGACAATCATAAACAAGTATTATCCACTCAATTGGAATCGTACTCAAATACTACCCACAACATAGGAAGAAACCCTAGCTAGAATTGGGTTTTGTCTTCACAATTGGGGTAAATCTAGGGGGTACTATATGGATTGAAGAATCCATATATGAATAATCTAACATAAATTTATTATAAAGCCCTCACCAAGGTTTCATCAATGGAAGAATTCTGCCCTAGCTTCCTTCTCTTCTTCTTCTTCTTCTTCACTTCTAGAGAGAGAATTTCTTGAGGGAATTTGGGTTCTTTGGTGTATCTAAAATAATGATTTGGAATCATCTAATTAAGGGTCTATTTGGTATATATAGTGGGTCTAATTACTAATAAACCGTCCCCACTTAACCCCTAGCTAATTTGGAATTAACCCTTAAGTCCCCAACTTAAAATATTTTAAGATCACCACTGCCCCACCCACGAGACCACGTCCACGGACCGTGCTGGTCAAGCGTGGATGGGTACTGGGGCTTGTAAGATCAGGGGCAACAAGGGACTTGACCCACGACCCCTTCCCATGGGGCGTGGGTCTATTCACGGCTCGTGGATGCCCTTCGTGGGAGGCCACTGTTTTGGACAGCTTTTTGGCTGTTTTTAGGATCCTCCTCAAGGACCCCTTGGTTGGTACTTGGTGAGTCGTACCTTGATGTTTAACCCCTAAAACCCTCATTCTAAGTACGGGAAGTCATTTTACGAGCTTAACCCTCATATCAAACTCTAAAACTCCCTCGTAAAGCTCTAGTTTAGTTTACTAGTTTTCCAGGTGTTACACATGCAATGATCTATGGACAACATTTCATTACACAGAGTGACTAACGACTGTGCAAGTAACAATATTTTAGTCAACTTAACGACAAAAAAATGAAAACATAGTGCCCTCACCTAAAAGAAGTTCCTCAAACATTATTTCAAACAAGAGCAAGACGGACAGATACACTCACTCTCCAAAAGAACTTATGACAATCCAAGTACACAGACCATAGGCTTGCCCTTATTTTCTACACCTTAACTATCAAATAACTGGTTTAGGATCACTATAGGACTTTTTGGCTTGTAATGTAGGTTCGGGCCTAGTGAATGGAATATTTGGGAACATGAGTGAATAGACTAACTTGGTACCCCCAAAGTTCCTTCCTTCCACACAACTCCTGTTTAGTTGTTTTCGTCATTTCTTTCTTTCTCGCAACTCCCTTTTAGACTTTTGCGCATCCCAACACCCACATCATTTTCTTGTTTTTTCTCCTTTTTATTTTTATTTTTTTATATATCCACTATTTACTTGAATCTTTTTATCCTTTGTTGTGGTGTTGTGCCTTCGAAAAATCCTAGGATACAATACTGATGAACTTTTCTACTTAATTTTGTTCATGCCCACCTTCAACTTAAGCATTTAGCTTGAGTTGTGGCCTCGTACCTTTGGAGAATTAAGGATATGATATCTTATAGGGTGACGAAGAATTTTTTTTTTCTTTAAGGCTCAAACAAGGTTCATGATTTCATTTCATAGACATTTTTTTGCTATTTTGGGCTCCCACAAAAATGGCTTATGATCCTTTCCTATCCACCTATCTAAGATTTTTTGCAAGACGAACTATACAGAGTCAAACTTCAAACATGAATTCACACATTCATGGAACATGCTTCCACTCTCCACCTTTCAGTAAATAAATTCATATTTGAGCTAGCAATGATCAACACGTAGGTAAATGAAATGTCGCACAAAGAGCCTAGACAGTCAACTATCAAATCAAAAGCTTATTTTGACATACTAACACAAAAATACTTTTCTGTTGCACATACTTCAATAACTTTCACAGTACTATACAAACAAAACTAAATGAGCAAACCAACACAGTACAACTATCT